>APFE030020066.1:0-12219 GCA_000404065.3 Pinus taeda | reverse complement strand
CCATGATCGGCAGAGTTTTCCTTCAACCTGACCCCAAAGCCAGAATGAATTTTATCATTAGAGTCTTAGGAGAATCCTAGTGTGTTAATCTGCTAGATTATGTTTGGTCATAGAACTGGGTGGTCTATGAGGGTCTGTCAAAGGGCTTTTCCCCCTTGAAGATGTAAAAATTGTAAAAGTCATGATGTAAAATGTCTTGAGGGTTAGGTAAAATGTTAATCCCCTCATGCGTCTTAAGTCCTAGGTCCTAGGGAAATTTTTCCAAAGGCTATGTTTGATGATCCATAATAATAATAAAATAAAAGAAAAATAAAAATTAATAAATAATAAACTAATATTTAAAATAAAATACTAAAAAATTTATTAAAAATTTAAAAAAAAATTTAATAAAATAATAATATTTTGAGAATTTCAAATTTTTAATGCATTAAAAAAATTCGACGGATGAGATTAAGAGATGTCTTGATCCTCATCTATAGTCGAGATTGTTTTGACATGGATCACTCAAACTAGCTGTTGGAATTTTTTCCTTTAAATAGGGTGCTAGGGGTCATTTGAAATCATATTGGATCTGAGTCTTGTGCTAAAGAAGCTCTCTTGTAAACTTTTCTGGTGCTAATAAAGAAGACTTTGGGGTCAAAAGCTTGCTGGTGTTACTCTCTTAAAGTGCTGTGAGAAATTTCATTTATGCATATTTTAATTTTCAGCCGTTAATGACAGCTTAATGAAGAGTATTGTTGAGCATAGGTATCTTGTTCACATGCTAGGGTTTGCGATGTATTAGGGTTTCTTGATGTAATGGCAGGTATCTCCATTGTTGTTTGAGATCTAGTACTGCTTTTTCTCTCTTATTTGACGGTTGAAGTGAGCTGTGCAGGAAACCCTTGAAGATCAGTGGGTGTTTGGGGAAGTTCTAAGCTGAACCAACCAACTCCCATAAGCATTTCTTGCAGAGCCCAGCTGGTTTTGATCCTGGGTTAATCATTTAGTCTTTTAATTTTCTGAATTGCATGAGAGATTTTCCTAAAGCATTTCATTAGCTATCTGAAGTTTTCTCAAAATTTTTCAATAATCACTAATATATCTGGCCTTATAGAGCTGTAAATTTTTTGAAATTTTGAATCAGGTTACAGGTTTTTTCTGAGGATTTCAGAGGGTCTGTCTAAGCTATTCTGCTGTCCAGGGGTTCAAGTATCAATTGTTTTTCTTTCAGATCTGAAGGGTTTCAATTGTGTTGCAGGAAGAAATTTACCAGAAATTTTTGTGACCTGGGCAAAGCCCTTGCTGCTTGGCCAGCTGCCTGTAAAATCCTGTAAGAATCAATCATATCGGATATACGAGTAAGTGGCAGCCTCATCAGATTCATTTGCAGGTCAGTTTCCGTGCATACTGCTGTTGTCGCTCAACTAAACATTGCCGGCTCTGTCATGTGGCCTTTGTCACCCACGTTACCTGCAAAAAACGCACCATAACTTCCTGTGTCAGCATCATTTCACCCTTAAACCCTTCAGACTTGTGCATTGGAGCAAAAATGCTTTCGATTTATGCGTGAGAGGTTGAAGGGATTGTGCATGAGTTTTCCACCGTTCAGTTTACAAAATTTGCGTGGGTATTTCGCTACCCTCAACCCTGCGTCCTCCATTAGCCGTTGTTGTTCATCCCGCTGCCCAAATCTCTGCTCAACGCAATTGCAAACTCCATCCAAACCCTCCTGCGAACTGCGTCCATTTCCCACATTGCTCAACGTATCATCTCTGCCCGCTGTCAAACCTGCAAAACAATTTCGATTTTCTTGGCACAATCAGTGGATATCAGGTACGTTCTTTTTAATCTTCACTCCGTGCTGCATCGAATCTTCATAACCTTCACGCACTGATCATCTGCAACACAAAAAATGCAAGTGAAATTTATATACGCTGGGCATCATTTTCCTTTGATACGCACAGGTTAATCGATTCGTTGAGTCTGATATTGCATAGTTCAATCGTAAGGATCGATCTCATTATATGTATGCGTTTGGATAACTTAGTTTCGTTTTGTTTAACCGTAAAATCGATTTAGTTAGGTTGTATGCGTGGTTTAGTGTCAGCGTAGGGTTAGTTTATTTCTGAAATCGTTTTGTTTTATTAAAATTAGTCACGTATCAGCGTAAATCGTTTTTTGTTTTTTTCGTTTAGGGTTAGTTTAAGAACAATAAATATATATATATATATATTATATATATATATATATATAATATATATATATTATATATATAGATAATATATATATATATATATATATATAATATATATAAAAATAAAAACCGATTTCATTTGTTTTTATTTTTAGTTTAAGCTCAGCGTCTCCATTTTATATTTTATTTTTTTTAGGTTTTATTTATATATGCGTAAATGTATCATTTAGGGTTTTCGATTTCCAAGTTTGGATTTTAAATTTTATTTCTATAGATTAGATTTAGATTTAATTTTTTTGTTAGATTTAAATTTAGTTCTGCCTTTTTTAGATTTTGTTAAAAAAATAAAAAATTAAATATATATTATATATATATAATATATATAGATATAGATATCATAAAAAATATATTTCTTTAGTCTTTAGATTAGACTTTTAAATTTTCTTTTAGTTTAGATTTTTTTTTTTAAATTTCGTCGGAAAAGCATAAAAAAAAGGCGTGGAAATATTTTGCCAGTTAAAGTCTTAGCCTAGAATTTTTATCATGTTCTATATTTTTTTGCTGAGGCTGCAAAGATTGATGTGAGATGAATGTTTATCTTTATGAGATTTGGCATGCTTGAAATATGATATCTGGTTAATGTTCGAATTCGCACTATTCTATCTTTCAAAGCTATTTGCCAGATCATTGTTAAAAGCATTGTGGATTTACTGATATCTTGCATTTTTCGAAGTTATTTGATGTTACATGATTGTTGTGCACAGGTTACATTCTTGCAACATCTGTTAAGTGATCGTTTTGACACCAAACCCATAAGGCACTGGTCCATCAAATTAAACAAATCTACTTAGTGCTTTTCCCTTTCGCGTCTCCCAAACCAACTGGTTCGCAGTTGGTCGTTCTTTTCCTTTCAGGGTCTACCCCCCTTAGCCGTGGGAGACAGGCTTAAACAGAGAGATCGAGGATTAGAGTGACAGCCCCGGTCTGAGCGTTGTCATGAAAATCTGTGTGACAACAACTTGCTGATATGCAGAATGATGCAATAAAAGTAGAAGTAAACATGGTCGCTGCCAAAAAATCAAAAATGGGAAAAGCTAAATTGAAAGAAGAAGAGAAACCTTCCTCTTCAACTCCTGTAGGTAAGATAGGTTCAATGATGAAGGCCATGGAGAAGTTGATGGATAGGTTAGCTCTTGGAAACACCTCTACTCCTCCTGTGCAGCAAGAACCTCAATTTAGAAATCCTCAATTTAGGAGACCTCAAAATCAACGAAGACCAAGAGAAAATAGGAATCAACAGCCTGATCCTCCAGTGAGACCTCCTTTTCAGCAGAATTTGGTTGATGAAGAAGATGAGCCTGAGATTCCTGAAGAATCTATCCATTGTCTTGATGAAGAAATGTCAGGAATTTTCTTGACTAAAGAAGAGCATGATGAGTCCAATTTGACCAAGTAAGGAGAGGAGCCTTCAGATTATTTAAAAGGGTATCAACATGCTATCTTTGAAATGAAAAAACAATACAATCTCAGAAATAGAAATGTACCAATTATTGCAAACAAAACACAGCCCAAGAAGGATGTTTCAAAGGCTATTGAAGCCAAAAGGGATACCCCAAAGGCTGCTGAAGGTAAAAATGATTCTCCACTTGGTAAAAAGGACATTCAACCTCCATCTCCTATCAAAGAAGTTGAAAAATTTGTTTTTGTTTTCAACCTTGAGAATGAAATTGCAAAAATCAAAATATCAATTCCTTTTAGTGAAATTCTCAAGGTAGACAAATACAAAAGCAAGATTGTAGAGATGTTAAATTCACAACCAAGAGCTGCTGATATCTTAAATGTGCAAGAAGATAATCCTACTATATACTTGGGTCCAAGGATAGAAGATGATTAGAATGAAGGGTTTCCTCCTTTCTATTTAAGCATTAGTATTCATGATATGACCTTACATAATGCTATGTTGGATTCGGGGGCTTCTCATAATCTTATGCCCAAGCTGATCATGAAGAGGTTAGGATTACAATTAACAAGACCATATAAGGATTTATTCTCTTTTGATTCAAAAAGAGTCCAATGCATTGGTTTAATCAAAGATGTTGTTGTTGGTCTAACACAAATCCCAGCAAAGACAATTGTCATGGACATTGTTGTGGCTGACATTCTGCCAAAGTTTGGGATGTTGCTGTCAAGATCATGGGCAGCAAAAATCAAACGCACAATGCAGATGGACCTTACCTATGCTACCATCCCTGTTTTTGGTGAGCAAATGAGATTGTATCGAGAAACCAGAATGGCCTATATGGTAAGCAGCAAAGACAAACCTCAAAATTTTCCTATTTATTCATTTGATACTGAACTTGGATCGACCATTCTTTTCAATGAGTCAGTTGATAGTGGACCGGAAGAGATGAAAGCAGAAAATCAGCACTCAAAAAATCAACAAGAAGATGAGAAAGAGATGAAGAGATGGTGGTCTTTATACTTTGATGGATCAGCAGGAAAAGAAGGGGCAGGAGATGGAATTTGGATCACAAGTCCAAGTGATGAAAGTAAGTTTTACTCTTACAAACTAAACTTTGATTGCACAAATAATATGGCTGAATACGAATCTCTGGTTTTGGGCTTAGAAGTCTTATTGAAAATGAAGGCTCAAAATATTTCTGTTTTTTGAGATTTTGAATTGGCTATTAGACAAGTGGAGGGTGTCTATCAAACAAAGGATGTATGAATGAGAGCATAAAGAAATCTAGTTTTAGATATGTTGGAAAATTTTCAAGCATATTCTTTCATTATCAAAACTAGAGACCAAAACTCCATTGTTGATTCTCTTGCTATTTCGGCAAGTTTGTTTGTCATTCCTATTCATTCTTCTAAAAAGTATGAGGTGGAAGTTCGTCATAGACCAGCTATACCAAATAACATCACCAATTGGCGAGTCTTTGAAGATGATCAACAGGTAAAGAATTTTATTGAATTGAAAGAATAATTTGAAAGCACTCAAGTGGATCAACAAAACATGTTTGTTCAGTGAAAAGAAAATTTTGAAGTCTTACAATTAAAAAACAATTCAATACCAAAAGGTCTAATCCTTCTTGAGAAGTTGTTCGATCAAAATGATGTGTTCAAATCCCCAAAGATACACGCTGATGAGGAGGAAGTAGAGAGCTGCAATTTAGGGACTTCAATTGTACCTAAGGTGATAAAAATTCCAAAGTTTCTCCCAGCTGATATGAAAGCCAAATATGTTGAGATAATGAAAAGGTTTGTTGATGTTTTTGCTTGGAGCTATGCTGATTTAAAACAATATGATTCCTCCATTATTCAGCATACTATTCCTATTAAAGAGAATGAAAAGCCTTTCAAACAAAAGTTAAGAAGAATTAATCCTCTTCTCATGCCATTAATTGAAAAGGAGATTAAGAAACTCTTTGATGCCAAAATCATTGTCCCAATCAGATTCTCAAATTGGCTTGCAAATTTGGTTCCAGTCAGAAAAAAGAGTGGAGAAATCAGAATTTGTATTGATTTCAGAAATTTGAATAAGGCTTCACTGAAAGACAACTATCCTCTTCCCAAAATGGATTCAATTCTGCAAAATATTGTTGGTTCACAAAGAAGGCTATGCTTGATGGTTTTTAGGGTACAATCAAATTCTTGTGCATTCGAATGATTAGGAGAAGACAGCCTTCACAACACCATGTGGCACATTCATGTATAACAAGATGCCTTTTGGTCTCATGAATGCGGGAGCCACTTTTCAAAGAGCAATGGATATTGCTTTTGCTGAAGAAAAGGATAAATCAGTGGTTGTTATCTTGATAACATCACAGTCTTTTCAAAGAAAGAGGAAGATCATTTGAAGCACCTTGAAAGAATTCTGTTGAAATGTAGAAGGTTTGGTATTTCTCTTAATCCCACCAAAAGTATCTTTGCTTTAACATCAGGCAAGCTACTTGGTCATATTATTTTTGAAGAAGGAATTAGGATTGATCCTAATAGAGTTAATGCAATTCGGAAGGTAGATCTGCCAAGAAGTAGGAAAGAGATCCAATCTTTTCTTGGAAAGGTGAATTTTGTTAGGTGCTTCATTCCTAATTTTGCTGAAATAGTCAAGGATATAACAAGGATGTTAAAGAAAGGAGTGGACTTTAAGTGGACAGCTAAAGCAAAGAAATCTTTTAAGGAAATCAAGAAGGCACTTACACAAGCACCGGTACTCATCAACCCAAATTTTACCAAAGAATTTTTTATTTTTACATTTGCTTCCGAGAATACAATTGCTGGAGTTTTGCTACAAAAGGGAAAACAAGGTACTGAACAACATATTTCTTTCTTTAGTAGGACATTAGCAAATGTTGAACTGAAGTACAACATTCTAGAAAAGCAAGCTTATGCCTTGGTGAAAGCAATTAAAGATTTCAGAATATATGTTCTACATTCTCATATTGTGGCATATGTTCCAAGTACTGTAATAAAAGATATCCTAACACAAGCAGATCCAGATGGTAAAAGGGGCAAATGGATAGCAAAATTGCTAGAGTATGATATTAACATCAAACCTACCAAATTGGTGAGGGTCAAGGCTTGGCAAAGCTAATGACTCAGTCAAATCTGGACTGTCTTGACATAAATTTAAATGCAGAGATCTCAGAAATCTCTGAAAATGAAGAAGAATTGGTTCAAATCAATGAGAAATTCTTGGTTTCAGAATGGTACAAGGATGTGGCTTTTGTTCTATAGCATAATAAAGCTCCTGCCAATCTAACAAAGTCCAAAGCAAGGTTTGTCAAGCTAAAATCCTTAAGATATTTTGTATATGACCAAAATCTGTTTTGGAAAGATGCAGGAGGGGTTTTGTTAAATTGTCTTCTTGAAGAAGGAGCTGATAGAGTTATTGAAGAATTTCATAAAGGAGATTGTGGAGGACACCACTATTGGAAAGCTACTGCAAATAAGATCTTAAGCGCTGGATATTTTTGGCCAACTATGTTCAAAGACATTTACAAAAGGGTGGCTGCATGTTATGAATGTCAAATCTTTGAAGGAAGAAGAAAGCTTGTGCCTTTGCCTTTGGTTCCTATATATGTGGAGGCGCCTTTCCAGCAATGGGGATTGGATTTTATTGGAGAAATTCATCCTCTTTCATTAGAGCAGCATCGCTGGATTCTCACAGCAACCAATTACTTCACCAAATGGATAGAGGTGATTCCAACCAGGTAAGCTAATGATTCAGTAATTATTTCTTTTCTAGAAAATAACATATTGTCTAGATTTGGCTATCCAATGAAGATTATAACAGATAATGCTCAAGCTTTTAATTCCAAGAAAATGATTAACTTTTGTCATCAATATCACATTACTCTTGGACACTCTACTGCTTACTATCCGCAAGGGAATGGTCTTGTTGAATCATCAAACAAGAGCATTGTAAGGATCATCAAGAAGGTGTTGCAGGAAAATAAGAAGGCTTGGCATTTAAAATTGAAGTATGCTTTGTGGGCTGATAGGATTTGTACAAAGAGATCAATTGGGACTTCGCCATCTGAATTAGTTTACGGTGCTGAAGCTATATTTCCAACATCACTTGGAGTATCGGTAACGAAACTAATTCAAGGACTTGAAGAAGAACAAAATGCCATTCAAAGGAGAATCAATCAGCTAATAGCCCTACAGGAGAAGAGGAATGAAGTCTATGGCAGTCATCAACATGGTCAAAACAGAATTAAGAGTACATTTGATAAAAAGATCAAAGAAGATAGCTTTCAGATCCAAGATAAAGTGTTGAAATGGGAGGCCAGAATTGAAGAAAAAGGCAAGCACGGTAAGTTTGAGAATTTGTGGAAAGGTCCTTATCAGATTGTTGCTTTTCATGGAAACAACACTTACATTCTGTAGGAAATTGATGGAGGATCATATGCTGGAGGACCTGTAAATGGCAGGTTCCTAAAGCATTATCAATGTTGAAGTACTACCAATTTCTCATAACATTGTATATATGCGTTTTATCAGTTTTTTGCTAATAATGACAAGCTGAAATAGAAGGCTTAAGCCCGAGGTGAAGGCCCACGAAGCTTAAAGGGGATGCTTGTCAAATAAATTTCTATTTATCATAAGCGGATGAAGCACAGGAACTACGGGTTCTTAGTGTACCACAAGGGCACACTATCCCAAGTGGAGCCACTGTTATCACTATAAAAAATTGGACAACCTGTATGGTTCCAAAGTGGTGAGTCAGTCTTGGTCAAGTTATTTCGATTGTTTGTGTTTAAAGAGTCTAAAACATAAAGTAGAGTCTTGTTCCCATTGTCAAATGAGGTCAACAATCTTGTTTTAACTATCATTAGTCCCACAATGGTTCATAAGTGTCATGTGTCAACATTGTTTTAAAGTTGGCATGCGCTACAAAATCAACTAGGAGTTTTCGTAGTGCAAACTCATAAAAATACGCTATGTGCGCTATGAAAACAAGGATTTGTAATTAGGAGATTTCGTAGCGCAAAACCCAGAATTTGCACTGGTTGCGCTACAAAATCGGGGATTCGTGCCAGATCTTGTCTAGCTGTCTAATCCATCAAAATCCATTAATGTTTCATCACCATGTGTCAATCCATGAACCTTGCTTATCACATGCAACCATTCATTCTCATCATTAGATTCGTTAGGGGTCTTGTTCGCACTCTTTTCAAATTTCAAAAAAGTAAGGTGAGGTGGGTTAGTCTTGGTCTTTCCTGTGTTCCTTTCATGCATAAAAAGACAATTGGCAAGCTTAGGGATGACATTCACCATAATTTTTTGAAAGCTCAAGCAAGGGAGTTCTCCGTTTCAAATTCAAGCGAGGCAGTTTTCAAACCAACACAGTGCAGGTTTATCTTCAAGTTTCCTTGCAGGGTTTTCATAGACATGTCTGAGGAAAGGAAAAATCATAGATCAGGCCAGTGTCTTAGAGCTGACCTTGAAAGTTTAGATCTACTCATGACAAACAGAGAGGTTGAACATGCATTCAAACAGGTGGGTTGTTGGAGATTATGCGAAAAACTTCAGGGTGGTCACATTCAAGTAACCAAAGACTTTGCCTTCAATTTCATCGGTTTGAATTCAAGAGTCGGAGTGCTAGAAATACCAATTTCCCCTGAGGTTATATCAATAGTCACGGAGATACCCAAAGGCCAGGAAAGATGGTTCAATAATTTTAAATTTGAAATGGCACCCTGCCAAGAATTTTTGAAGCCATAATTCATTGGCTCGGACTTAACCAAATCAGTGCCCAGAAGCTATGTAAAAAATTCATATGCCAACTTGTTGACATGCATCCAAAGATATTTTACCTGTGAGGGGAGATACCATAAGGTGCACTCTTACCATTTTAAGCTCCTCTTATGTTTCAGTGGAAAAATATCTCTTGATTTACCTTTTTATATATTTCGTAGCTTAAGCAAAATGTCTGATAAGGTTCAATTGAAGAAAGAAGCTTGTGAGACCTCCCTGTTCCATCATGGGTTGATCAAGTTGATTGTTTTACATGAGCTTCAGAAGATTGGAAGAGAATGGTCTACTTTCTTGTTTATGACAGGCTTTAAAACTTAAACAAGACTTAGTCCTAAGGCTAAGGAGATTTCTTCACCAACAGTAAGTCATCAGGAGGAAACATGATCAAGTAGATTTGTGCAATTGAAAGCCAGAAAGTAGATGAAGGAGCCTATGACACCACTAATAGTTCAAGGCACTCCTCAACAGTCACAGAGGAAGAAGGTTCAGATCAATGAGGTGGTACAAGAGCAGTCTGTTGATAAAACTGTCCAAAGAAGAGTAACAAGAAGTCAATTAGCCAAGGAAAAGGGGAAGATTGTGATTGCTAATGAAAGCAGCTTCAAAGGAAAATTTGAATGATCTCCTCCAGGCTGTCGAAATAGAAGAGACTCCTCTAATCCAAGCAGATCTATTTGAAGTAGGTAAGAACAAAACAAAAAGAGCTAAATCTTCTAAAAAGCTTCGATTTGATGACCAAGTCTCAGACTTTGTGTTCAAGCCAAGAAGACCTGTGACTAGACATTTAAGAAGGTTACAAGAGGCAGCGCCAGAAGCAAGTGAGACAGGGGAGGTAGCAAAATTCCTTGAAGAACCTGTGGTTCCATCAGTACAATCTTCACTAGTGCACAAAGATGACAGAGGCAAGGCAGTTATCACTCATGAGGAAGAATGTAGCTTGGAGGAGGTAAAAAAGAAATTGGTGTCTGCCAATCTTGAGATTGCCCAACTCAAGGAAAGGGCAAGGACACATACAGTTGAAAGAGAAAATTTCAAAATAGTAAAAGCCAGTTGGGAAGATGGAAAAGCTCCAAGATATGAAGTAGTGGGCAGTCATGCTCAATATTTCGTTTGGACCATCCTTGCAATAAAGGAGGCAAGATATGTCAAAAGGGTCAATGAAAAATTAAGAACTAAAATCCGAATGATGAAAAGACAGATTGAAGATTTGAAGATTCAACTGAATGAACCAGAAGAAAAGTCTCAACATAAAAGAACCTGACAGTAAGTGAAGAAATTTTGACACAATTTTAATGCGAAACTTACTTTTTGAAGATTGAAGATTATTTTTGGATGGACAATGTCAATTTTGTTTGGCCTATTAGCATGTGGAGAAGCCATCAAAAAATCCCAAAAAAATGACAAAAAACTGTGTTCTTGATTCACTAAACAGTTTCGTAGCACGCTACGAAATTGCTAAAGATGACATATAATGTACAACAGTTTCGTAGCGCGCTACGAAACTGCTAAAGCAAACAGTTTTGTTTTTTTTTTAATCAATTTTGAAATGAAAAGGGGAACCAATATGAAAGAATGTTGCCGCAAAAGACACTAAAGGGCCACCTCAGAAGTTTTGAATATAAAGCAAAGGAAAATTCAAAGAATGAGAAGCATATAATAACTCCAAACTCTGCACTACGAAAACAGCAGTCATTTTGTAGCTCAGACAAATTGTCATGCTTCAGGCAACATCTAAGGGGTTTGTCTTAGCACAAGTATATGAGCAGGACCTTTAGATAAATTCAAGGCATCACATGTTATTATAGGGGATAATATGGTTAGCAAAATTCGAGGAACCACTTTGGAGACCAAAACAGAAAATACAGGGGCAGTTTTCCTAGTATCCAGGGACAGTCAAAGAACAAGCAATCAAAGGCCAGCATGAAGTTTAAAGTCATCACTTAAGCCAAAGATGAAGAGGGACAGATGTCAAAGAACGAGTTTATTTTCATAGTTAAGGTTATCGCCAACATAAATAAGGAGTTAGACTCCTAGTCAAATTAGATCTCTAGGACTATTAGTTTACAGTCAGTTGTAATTAATAGTTTGTTTAAAGATCAGTAGGTGTCAGGTCTAGAGAAATTCGAATTCCCCTCTTGATGGAGGAAGGAATCCAAGCTTGTAATGAAACTCTATATATGACAAGAGATGTAATGCACCAGGTTGGAAATTTTTGTAAAAAAAAACACTCATGTTGTGTCATTGTAGAAGACTATGTTTTTATGAATATAGTGTTTGGCTTCACTTCTTAGGATTCAGAAGAGAGTTCAATGCTTGATTGTCTTATGGTTATCTTCATTTCCTCACTTGCAGTGGTATGAATGTATGTTACATAGAACTCATTGGCTATGCTCTAACTTCCTTCATGCATTTGTAGGCTGTGTTTCCTACATGTTCTCTTGTGTTAACTGATATATTGAACTCTTGATGCCCTGGTTCCATGTTAAGCTAATATTGTTGTCATATTAAACATTTTCTAACTCCACCAGCCCAATGGATGTTTATTGATTCTGTTTCAACCATTCACACTCCTTCATTTGTTTTATAGAGTTAGCCATCTAATCATTAATTGGAATCTTCCAGTGAGAGAACCCTCTCAAGTTGAGGAGGCTAAGCCTCAGCGAAAAGTTTGGTTTGAAATAGTTACTCAAAGTCTTCCTGATCAGCAGCCTATCAGGGTCAAGTTTTGTGATAACACATTGTTCATTCGTGTCCCGCTTATTTGATGATGATGATGA
>APFE030020062.1:0-112123 GCA_000404065.3 Pinus taeda | reverse complement strand
ACCACCAAAAGTTGCAGCCTTCAGAGGAGGTTCAGATGAACCTACAACACAGTTCAGATGAGGAGATCTTTTGGTCCACACAGGTCAAACTTCACTTTTGCAGTTGCAGTGTTAGTTTCAACAACTTCCTTCAAACTAGGGCTGTTGATATCTCGCAAACCGTCTGTCGGATCGGCTTGATTCCATCACCAAAAGTTGCAGCCTTCAGAGGAGGTTCAAATGAACCTACAACGCAGATTAGAAGAGGAATTTTAATGGTCCACATTGGTCAAAGTTTGGATCTGCAGTTGCAGCTTCAGTTTCAACAGCTTCTGGCTTCACATGTGTGAGAGAGAGACCCTTTTCTGTGCAGTAGAGAAGAGACTCTTTTCTGCGTAGTAGAGAGAGAGAAATGTGATGAGATGAGTGAGTGCAAATGAGGAAAAGTCCTCTTGTATTTATACACAACTATTGATGTTTGAATAAATGCAACTGTTGGGTTTCTGAGCCTACATGAGTTGTAGGTCAGCTTGATAATAATTCCATAATCAAAATAAATTCATATCTCCATGAATACTTATTGGAATCAGATGATCTTTAGATCAATCCTACACCTCTCGACGAGAGGAATCTAATGAACATATTATCAACCATGGATAAGATGACCCACATGAAGTTTGGCCCTAGTTGCCAATTTTAACACTCCCTCTCAACTAGGGAGAACTTCATCTGCGATCAGTCTGTCGGTCGCTACTATTCATCCATCAAATGCACTGCCCTGAACAGCCTGACCCTTGCCCTGCTCTGCTCTATTCTGCCTGTTCTGCGTTGTCTTGTTCTGCCCTGTATTGATTTGTATGGCTCTGCTTTGATTTTGTTCGAATTATGAAGAAGAAGAAATGATCGAGGATGTATCATACTGACTTAATGTCAGTCTCAGAGTATGTATCGCTGGTCCCAGACCAGTGTCAACCAACCCGAAGTCAGTGTCATAGTGAGTACAACTCCTACCACTGGTCCCAGACCAGTAACATCCTCCACTGACTCAAAGTAAGTCTCAGAGTGCGTACCACTGGTCCCAGACCAGTAACAACCGACCGGAAGTTAGTGTCATAGAATGTACCACTCCTACCACTGGTCCCAGACCAATATCATTGATCCCAGATCAATGGAGGTCATCCTAGCGTAGGGGGTACAGTAGATACAACGATGCGTCCATCAGTACTACTATGGTCCCTAACTTCATTTCCCTGCTCACTGATCAGATGAGAGGTACTTCCCATGAGTCCCAGACTGCATGGGTTGGATGTCTCGACAGGAGAACTTAATCAATCCCGTCCTCACAGGATAACACATCAATCCAGGCCGCCATGGAGAACACATCAATCCAGGCCTCATAGGAGAACACATCAATCCTGCTACAATTGCCATTGAGAACACATCAATCCAGGCCTCACAGGAGAACACATCAATCCTGCTACAATGTCGCCACGAGGTGTACATGTATACCGCCAGGGGATAGTGAATCATCCGATGGTCATATGCTGCTCCAAGAAGTACCCCACACCCCCCTGGAGCTCCCAGAGCTCAATGCATCATACAAGACCCTCATTGGAGGGTCTTTGAACAACTCCAAGTTGTTCTCGGAAAGTCAAGAATTTTACTTTTCCAAGGGGCTTTGTTAGAATGTCGGCGACCTGTTCATTTGTGTCGATATGTTGGAGCCTTATAGCTCCCCGCTGCACCATATCTCGAATATAGTGGTACATGATATCAATATGCTTGGAGCGATCATGAAATACGAGATTCTCTGACAAACGAATCCCACTCTGGCTGTCACAAAGGATCACGGTGGTATACAATGTAAATCCAAACAGCTCACTAAAGAGCTTTCACAACCAGACTGCCTCACAGGAGGCCATGCTAGCAGCAATATACTCTGCTTCGACGGTGCTCAAGGCCACCGACTTCTGCTTCTTGCTCATCCAGGATAACGAAGCAGATCCCAAGGAGAAACAACACCCGGAAGTGCTCTTACGGTCCTCCACATTGCCTGCCCAATCAGCATTTGTGTATCCAAATTGTCTCACATCTCCGGCAGTGTATCTTAACCCATAAGTGATTGTGCCACGAAGATATCTCAACAGATTCTTGGCACCAATCCAATGTATGTGGTGGGGTTCAACCATATGTTGACTCAACATGTTGACTGCGAAGCATATATCTGGACGGGAGTTCACTAAGAACATTAATGCTCTGACGAGTTGCCGATACTCGATAGCATTTCGTAAAACAGGTCCAGCAGCATTACTGCTTAGCTTCTTGAAGTCAAGCTCCATCGGGGTAGTTACAGGCTTGCAGTCCACCATACCGAATCTTTCCAATATCTTCACCACATATTTTCCTTGAGATAGGAAAGTTTCCCCTGGCTTCTGCCACACTTCAAGTCCTAGGAAATAGTGCATCAGACCTAGGTCCTTCATTTCAAATTTAGAAGCCAACTCCCTCTTACAATTGAGAATGAGAGGGTCTGCACCTGTTAGAAAGAGGTCATCCACATACAACACCAGTATGAGAGGTTTGTCATCTTCAACCTTAAAGTAAAGGTTAGGATCGATTTCACTCCTAGTGAATCCCAACTTCATCAAGTAGTTATTGATCCTCTCATACCATGCTCGGGGTGCTCGCTTAAGCCCATAGAGAGCCTTCTTCAACTTGCATACATGAGATTTTCTATCATAAATATCAAATCCTTCGGGTTGCTCCACGTAGACCTCTTCTTTGATCGAACCATGCAAGAACGCGGTCTTGACATCCATCTGATGTAGGTTCCATCCTTGTGAAGCGGCAAGGGCTATGATCGAGCGGATGGTCGTATATCTGGTAACAGGTGCAAATATCTCATCATAGTCTAGACTCTATATCTTCCTTCTGGGAGAAACCACGAGCAACAAAACGAGCCTTATACTTTTCTGTACTTCCATCTACTGCATGCTTTATCTTGTAAAGCCATTTGGAAGTAACAATTGTCTTGTCCTAGGGTCTGGGAACTACTTCCCATACATCATTCTCCATAATAGACTCATATTCTTTGGTCATAACATCCTTCCATACTTGATGCTTGATGGCATTTGAGAATGATGAAGGCTCATTTTGTATGATTGTGCTCATGATGGTCAGGTATCCCTGTTTCTTACTTTCACAAAAGGTTCCTTGGGGTGCAGCATGTCCTTCAACATCATCAAGTATCCCCCTAAGCCATGAAGACCTCTTCTTAGAAGAGGAAGGCTCAGGTGGATAAATAGGATCCATGGGTTCCTCCACATTAGGCATTGTTACATCATCTACCCATAGAGACAACTTCCACAATCGTACGGTTCTTCCTTTCCGCAACACCATTCTGCTTAGGAGTATGTGGTGTAGTAGTCTCCCTCTTAATGCCAGCCTCAGTTATGCCTGAGTGAACCAACTGTAATATATCAGAGGTCTTGCTTTGGCTTGAGGGGAATGGTCCCCTTTTGAGCTTTCCTTCGACACATCTTGGACATACACCTTCTTTCTCTACTCGGAATTCGGGCATCCCTATCACCATTTGTCTTGCACCGAGTAGAGCTTTATAATGAAGGGGGGCAAACCTCCAATGCCAAAGTTCGGACTGAAGAGATGTGTCATAAGACATGACACCTAGCGGACTTCCACTGACTTGATATAAAGAATCAACTCAAAACCCAAGAGTAAAGGCATCTTTAACATTATTTTTCCATATACGTACCTTGCCATCGCTGAAGGTTACCTTGTAGCCTTTGTCTTCCATTGCTGAGATGGATACCAGGTTCTTTTTGAGGTCAGGTGCATTTAATACATCCTGGAATTTCTAGCCTTCTTGAGTGGTTGTCCTCTTCCTTGATTCCTAGCTCTCCTCTTACCTTTGCTATTGAATTTGTCATTCCTTTGATTTGCCATCAGAGGGATTTTGATCATCGTCCCAGTGTGAGTCCTTTCTATCAGGGCACTGCCTTGCATAGTGACCTGCTTTATCACAGGTGTAACATCGTCCTTTTCTTCCACCCTTAGGTCTAGCCTTTCCTTTTGATTTAGTCCCGAAATTATTTCTTTTCTTAGCATGAGAAGAAAAGGCAGCAGAAGGACCTTTAGGAATGGGCATTTCTTGCTCTTCTACCCTTGTTTCTTCTTGAATGCATTTAGCCATTAATTCCTCGAAACCAGGAATTATATTATTGTTCAGAAGAGTAGTCCTGAACACGTACCATTCAGATAGTAATCCTCCAAGAGTCGCGAGTGCCATTTCTCTGTCAGTAATAGTCTCCCTAATAGACATGAGATCGTTCTTGATCTCGGTGATTCTTAAGAAGTATGCTTGCATACTCTCATCTTTACCCTTCTTGATTTCCCTCAGTTTATTTCTAAGAAACAAAACTTGATTTGCATCATTAACTTTAAATAAACTCACCAATCTATCGTAGATTTCCTTGGAGGTGTCCAGTTCAGAGGTTTAGGCCACCAAGTGCTTGTCGATAGTCCCGGATGATCTTCTTTGTTTTGACTTCTCCGTTTTTCCATTTGTTCCAGGCAGCAGCGGATGCATTTGATGGAGGCTCAATAATATTGCCTCTTACATGGTCCAACACTCCTTGATCTTCTAGGGTTAGATCGATAGACATCTTCCATCCGTGATAGTCAGCTTTCTCACGGAGCTTGTCTTCAGCAGTAAAGAGTGTTGAGGACTCCATAGTTCTTTTAGGATAGCCTTACCAATCTTTTCTTCAGTGATTGCTCTTGCTCTTGTTTGGGCTTTGTCTTCACCTCAGCTCTGATTCCATGTTAAGTTATGGTATGTTCTATGCTTATAACAGTTTACTTCTTTTTCTTATTATATTCCATAGATTAGCAATCACATGTACGTAAAGAAAGTGCAGATAGAACATTAAACGATCGACAGAAAACAAGCCAAGACAAGAGACACAAGATGTGGCGACTAGCCAGGGACAAACCCCACAATGTGTGGGGAAACCCTTTGATCAAATCTTCTTTTATCTTCAATAATTCAACAAAGAGAATTAGTAGAATAAATCTGATTTGTATCAGTAGTAGCAAACCCTAGTCCAGCAACATCAACATTAGCGACTTCATCATCAAAACTAGGGTAGTCGATATCTCACAAACCGTTTGTGAGATCGACTTGATTCCACCACCAAAAGTTGCAGCCTTCAGAGGAGGTTCAGATGAACGTACAACACAGTTCAGATGAACCTACAACACAGTTTAGATGAGGAGATCTTCTGGTCCACGTAGGTCAAACTTCATTTCTGCAGTTGCAACTTCAGTTTCAGCAGCTTCCTTCAAACTAGGGCAGTCGATATCTCGCAAACCGTCCATCAGATCGACTTGATTCCACCACCAAAAGTTGCAGCCTTCAGAAGAGGTTTAGATGAACTTACAACGCAGTTCAGATGAGGAGATCTTCTGGTCCACGCAGGTCAAACTTCACTTCTGCAGTTGCAGCCTTAGTTTCAGCAACTTCCTTCAAACTAGGGCAGTCGATATCTCGCAAACCGTCCGTCAGATCGACTTGATTCCACCACCAAAAGTTGCAGCCTTCAGAAGAGGTTCATATGAACCTACAATGCAAATCAGAAGAGGAGGTTTGATGGTCCATGTTGGTCAAAGTTTGGATTTGTAGTTGCAGCTTTAGTTTCAGCAGCTTCCGGCTTCACATGTGTGAGAGAGAGACCCTTTTCTGCGCAGTAGAGAAGAGACTCTTTTCTGCGCAGTAGAGAGAGAGAAATGTCATGAGATGAGTGAGTGCAAATGAGGAAAAGTCCTCTTGTATTTATACACAACTGTTGATGTTTGAATATATGCGACTGTTGGGCTTCTGAGCCTACATGAGTTGTAGGTCGGCTTGATAATAATTCCATAATCAAAATAAATTCATATCCCCATGAATACTTATAAGAATTGGATGATCTCTAGATCAACCCTACACCTCTCGACGAGAGGAATCTAATGAACATATTATCGGCCATGGATAAGATGACCCACATGAAGTTTGGCCCTAGTTGCCAATTTTAACACTCTCTTTTTGCTCATCACGTAGACCTTGTGAAGCAACCTCTGTTCAAACCCTGATAGTAATATGATTGCTGATTCAATAATAGCAATAGGCCAACAACTCTTAAGAATATAAGAGAATGATAGCAATCCAATCGAATACATTGCTAATCCAATCATCAAACCCTAGAAGCAAACCATAATATTGCAACAATAGCAGAATGTTCACTCAACAATCAGCTAGATATGTCATCAATATGCTCATATCAAACCTTGAACAATTAAACTTAGCAACATCTCTTGCTCATCCATACCTGTGGGTCAACTATAGGCCCATAATTTAAACTTAGCAACATCTCTTGCTCATCCATACCTGTGGGTCAACTATAGGCCCATAATTAGTCATACAAACACCAACACAGGCAACATATACTACACTCTATGTTCTCAACTACAACGCGGTATCAATTCATAACAATATTCATCAACATCATGTAAGGCACAAAGCAACACTCTGACAAGATGCATTTAAATATAAATCCCAATCTATGAATCAAATTCAGAGTTCATTGTAGGTTAAATGACTCTGCTTGGTCTGTCCAAAATGTTGCTACATTACGTCACTAACTCTTCCAAATATAGGCTGAAATTTTAACAGAAATAGATGCTTGGTTCATACCTTAGTGTTTCTAAGAAGGTTAATTATAAGATTGCTGTCAAGGCGTGCCTTCTTTGTCACTGATTTCTTTAAGATCTATCCTTCAATAGCTATTAAAAGGTCCAAGACAAACCTTGCCTTTGTTTCAAATTACACAATCTTTGAAATGACAAACACATGCTTTAATAGTTAGAATACTGCTCCTTATCATGACCTGGATAGACTTCATACAATAGGCTTATTTACTGTATTGAAAATTGGCTTATCAAACCAAGAACTCAGACTGAAATGCCTTGAAAGAGATCTTAGAAACTTGGTGGTGACAAATATACAATTTCAACAAATATGAAATAGGCCTCCCAGTTGTGACCTTCAATACAACAGTGAAACTAGGCCTAGCTCGGACCGCAGGCAACCTCAAAATAACTTCTAACCCATCTTCTTCAGAAACTCAATCTAACCTAAGGATATATACCTGAAATTCAACCTTAGAACAATGAATGCAACTTCATGTGCTGCCTTAGACAAGCCTTCAAATGAGACTGAAATCATGTTACAAGGGGAGCCGAGATTATGCTTCAGAGGCTGTCTAAATGTCCCGGAAGCTGCCTTCGAATAGCCTTAGATTGGTGCGAGAAGGTTGGCAAAAACAGACCCAAGAAGTGGTGTAATTCTAAGCCTTAGGAAGGTCTAAATAGAGTGAAAGTGCCCATAGACGGCCTGCCTCAGAAGAGCTGAGAACTACCACATAAAAGTGTCAGACAATGCGGAGTATTCCACAAATGGGGCTTCAGGAGGGTTGAGAACAACCTCAGAATCAGTGCGAAATGCTCCTCAAACAGAGCCTCAAAATACAATCACAGAGAGCCAAAGAATTGTCACATAGAGGCTTCAGGATGGGGCCGCAATTCATCTCTTGAACAAGCCTCTAGGATGCAAATTGTCCTCAGTCGTGCCTCAGAGCTGGCCAAGAAACTTGACTCAAAAGAACCTTTAGAACTTAATAGAAACCTCCTCTGATTAGGTCTTGGAAGTTGGAACAACCTTAAGTTAGTCTCTGTCCCAGCGAAATTCTCAAGTAAAAGATGAAGCAAATAATCCAGAAAACCCTTACAACTTTGGCTTACTTCTCAAATTGTTGTTTAGCTCGGGTGACAGATAAAATAGCTTCAAATCAGCGAGTTACATTAGATAAGTGTATCACAATGGATGATCATTTAGAGGAGAACTGAGTTCCTTTCTATACAAGATGGAGGGACTTTCAGAGGGAGGCCGACATGACAAAAAAGGCATGGAGCTGACCTTCAAAATTCAAAATTTTGAATTTTCAAATTGAGTATTTTGGAGCCAAAAACTTAGGCCGACTTAATCTCCAAATTTTTATGATTAACCAACCTTCTGTGCAAGCCGATTTGGGCTGGGATAGTCCTCATTTTGAGCACTGATAAGCCCACCCTAATTTAATCAAAATTTTTAAAAATAAAAATCATTCCTTAATCAATCAACAAGCTGATAAGCCCACCCTAATTTAATCAAAATTTTTAAAAATAAAAATCATTCCTTAATCAATCAATAAGCTGCCTTGTTCTTCTCCTTTTGGGGCTTCATGACCATAGAATAAGGCTCCAACTTTGATGAGGCATGTCTCCTCTACCGTAAGGAGTGATGGGACGTGCCACCGATCGTTGGAATCGACACGACGAGCTCTATCAATTGATGATGGTCTCAATTGCAATTTCACTGATCTTCTTATCCAAAATCTTCATCAAAAGTGGGGCATCATGACCACACCGCAAGAACTTCTTATCCTTTTAGGGTTTTTTAACCACTGGAGCTTCCAATTAATGTAATCCATAGACAAATTTTAAGAGCATTCAAAGATGACGTTGACATCAATGTCAACACCATTCGACACCTTCAACAACCTCCCAAAAATAGAAAAGTGCTACCTCTTGTGTACGGTAATATCATCCCATTAAATTTGTGAAAATAAGTTCCTCCAAACAATAAAATATGCTCCAATGTGGTTACAACTCCAAACTTGCGCAAGTGGTCAAATTAAGAACCCATTGAATTCTCCCACGTGTTGAAATTGTGTAGCTTGAGAGGTACTCCCACAAGTTCTAGGTGCTTGTCTTGTGAAGAGAAAACCCTCAAAATGGTGTGTTGTGGGCAAAGTACCCAAGTTTGGGGTTTTGAACCGAAAGATGTGGGCTTGGAACCCAAAAGAAGTAATATTATATTCTAATTGTTGTTGAGGAGACTCTTAATGGGGAAAGAGGGCTCCTAAGCACCAATTGGAGAGCTATAAATATCAAGCCAATGGATGGGCTAGTCACAAGTTGGAAGGACACATTTGTGCAAGATATCAAGAGCCTTAAAGAAGCAGCTACCTTAGAGAGAGAGAAGCCACAAGGATATCTGTTCTATTCTAGCAAGGGAAAGGAATCATGACAAGAGATTATTTGTGTGGAAGAGGCTGAAGTTTCTGTTGAAGCTGTAGGAAGTAGTGTTGAGTTTGTTCTGTGCAAGGAGCAACCTTAGAACAATGTTGAGGTTGATTAATGCATGTTTAAGGCCATGTTCAAGTAAATTCTGTTTGTGAGGGTCGCAAGGTTGGTCTGTGCCCTAGTCTGGGTCGCAGCCAAGAAGAAGCCTGTACCAAGGATGGATAGAGTAAACAAACCTGGCCGAGGGGCACTTATGGTAGGCCAAGGCTGCCCTACCCAGAAGGGGTTGAGGGTAGGCCGCAGGTAGGGCCTTAGGCAGGAGGTCTGAAGTTGCAGACAGGAATACTGTAGGGCAGTGACAACAGGCCGAGTTTGTGCAGACAACAAGAAGAGGGTTGATCTAGGTTATGTTGGGTAAAGGAAGGACATAACAAGATGGAGACATTGCTGGTATAGTACGGTGGGCTAAAGGAGAAGCCTACCTATGAGTAGCAAGTGGACAAAGATTTATAGGAGCTGAGCTTCTATGGACAAAGAGGACTAAAGGATTACTTGCAAAGGATAACAAACAACAAGTAAGTTGAGTTATTTGTCTTTGTTTTTCATGGGCAAATGAGGGTTTGAAGGATAAGACATCAGCCCTAGTTGTAACAGTCAAAGGATAGATTGTATTTTGTTGTACTATAACATTTGTATCAGGGTTTTTAAAGGGCCATGATCCCTAGTACGGGAGCCCTACGAATTTCTTATTAATGGATTGATAAGAAATGTTTTGGGCCATATGTCTTGTGTACTTTTGATTAATTTCACTACTGTATATCTGCTGTGCAAAGTTGTTCATTTTTCAGCACTTCTAGTGTGTTTATGTGCTAGTCTAGTCATAGATCAGACCTAGGGTGCAAGGAAAATTCAACATGGTATCCGAGCTACTTTTAAGGGCAAATGGTTTAGAGTGTGCACAAGGATCAACTTAAGAGGGAGTTGAGTTGACCTGTTGTTGAAGGACAAACAACTTGCCAAAGATGGTGATTGGCTTGAGGTGTGAGGACCAGTTGGATGGGATGTCCAACTACTATCCATGGAAGGAACAAATCAGGCTAGTGTTGTTGGTTAATGATCAATAGGAATTTGCCAACAAGCAGATTGCTAAACCAACAGATGCAACTGAAATGACAAGCCATGAGAAGTCATATGCGAAGGTTAAGTTGATCATTTTTGATGGAGTTAAGGATCACTTGATATCTCATCTGACCAGGAAGAACATCACATGGGATATGTGAAAGGCTCTGCAAGACTTGTTTTAGAACAATAACAAGAATCAGAAGATGGTATTGAGAGAGAAGCTCAGGGAAACCAGGATGACAGATTGAGAGAACTTGACTTCGTATCCTACAAAGGTTCAACAAGTTCATGACAAGCTTAGTGCCATTGGTGATAATGTACCAAAAATTGAGTTGGTGAGGATTGCCTTGAAGGGATTTTTCGAGCAATGGAAGCCAGTTATCAAAGGTATAGTCTCATGAGAGAAGTTACAGATTGGAACAAGTTATGGGATGATTTTATCTAGTAGGAACTTCCTCACAAGGATATTCAGAAAAAGAATTATGATGAAGAGAATGTGGCTCTCGCTAGTAAGATGAAGGGCAAAGCAAAGTTCAACATTGGCAAGAAGAAGAGGGATCCAAGTAAAGTGAAATGCTTTACATGTCGTGAGTTTGGTCATTATGCGAGTAAGTGTCCGCAAAGGAAGAAAGGAGGGAATGAGAAGAAGCAAGAGGTGACAATGGCTACTTTGGCTATAGAACAAGATGTTTTCTTGAGGAAGTTTAATGAGGAGTTTTATTTGATCTCTCATTTCTCAAAGAGCACTATTCGTGAGGATGCATGGTTCATAGACAATAGAGCGTCGAAGCATATGACAACATCGCGGTAAGTATTTGAGAGCTTGACCGAATGGGAGTTTGATCTACACGTGAAGATTGGTGATTCAAAGGAGCAGGGATTGTACCATTTAGGATGGAGTCGGGAGGGTTGTTGCGAGTCCAAGATGTACTTTGGGTACCAAAGCTTAGGTGCAACATGTTATCTGTCTTAGTGATTGAGGCTAAGGAGCTTGATGTATTGTTCCAGGATGGAAAGGTGATGTTCAAACATAGTGGCTCTAGCTCCAATACAGGGGTGGTTCCTGGAAGTAGGGAGAATGGTATGTATAGGCTGAAGGGCAAGCCTATTGAACAAGGGAAGAAGAAGGTTCTTGTCACCTGAGACTCAGGGGGAGTTGAGTTTGAGAGGGAGTTCGCAGATTCAGAGGGAGAATCTGCAACCCAAGAAGAGTTTATTGTCAGAGGGAAGAAAGGAGACTTCAACAACTGACAAGGAGGAACCATGGAATGGCTTAAAGGTCTATTGGGAGAAGAAGCAACAAGAGGCTTCCAGTGGCAGGGACACTACCAAACAGAGTGTTGTTCATACCGTAGGTTATGCTTTAGTGATGGATGATGACGCGTTTGATGATTTTTGGAGAGCAGCCTTCAAAGGGGATTTTGTTCAACTATGCGAAGATGAGATACTTTCGAGGAATGGAAGTACCTTCTTTGTTAAGAGGGAGTAGTGAAAATTGTGTAGCTTGGGAGGTACTCCCACAAGTCATGGGTGCTTGACTTGTGAGGAGAAAACCCACAAAATGGAGCGTTGTAGGTAAAGTACCCAAGTTTGGGGTTTTGGCCCCAAAGCTGTGGGCTTGGAATCCAAAATAAGTAATATTTTATTCTAATTGTTGTTGAGGAGTCTCTTAATGGAGAAAGAGGTCTCCCAAGGCACTAATTGGAGAGCTATAAATATGAAGCCAATGGATGGGCTAGTCACAAGTTGGAAGGACACATTTGTGCAAGATTGCAAGAGCCCTAAAGGAGGCGTAACCTTAGAGAGAGAGAGTCGCAAGGATAACTATTATGATTTGGCAAGGGAAAGGAACCACAACAAGAGATAATTTGTGTGGAAGAGGTGGAAGTTTCTGTCTATACCACAGGAAGTAGTGCTAGGCTCGTTCTATGTAAGGAGCATCCCTTGGAATAGGGCGGAGGCTGATTAGTGCCTAGTTACAACCAATGTTTTAAAACTCTGACTCCGGTTCAGAAACGATTGAGGGTTGGCTTCGACTCCAACTCCGACTCGATATTGACTCGGCTGGTTTGATTTCAATAACTCGGTTGTTGTAAAATATAGATTAAATATTTATTTATTTATAAAAAAGCATAATTTTAAAGATTTTCATCCATGTTTCCAAACACAAAGCTTTAGAATATAGAGAGAAGACAACATATGATCAAAGTAGGCTCATGAATATATCCATTATATCAAAATGGCACCCAATGCACTGTCCAATACATACATGAATGATGATACAAAGATCAAAACAAAAACACATAACCAAGGAGGCTAGAAATGGCCTCTACAACAAAAGTAAACTGTGAAACATCACTAGTCCCCAGTACTATTAGCTACTGTTAGATGAGCCAACGTCATCTGGCTCAGACTCTGAATCAGAGTCAGACAGGGAAACCCATGGCTCCTCCTCCTCCTCATTTCCAACTGCAACTGTAGAAGTGGTAGAACTAGCAGGTTGTGCAACAATTGCACACTGAGATAGACGAGATATACGCCTTCGTCATGGCTGAGTAGAGGAAGCGCCTGCAACTGGAGGACTTGGGGCTGGGCCTGAGGCTGGTACAAGTGGATCTGCATTCAACTGAACATTTTGTTCAAGTAATGCCTCCTTTTGTAAATCCAAATCAAGGTCCTCATCAAAATCAAACTCTGTTGGATGACTCTCCACTACCTAATCTGATATTGGATCAATATCTTCCAACACAATGGGATTTGAATCAAGTCTTTTGTTCAACAATTGGTTGCATGTGAGTTGGAGGTTGTATTGGACATTGACTAGATCATTTAACCGTTTTTGATCCAAATTGTTTCTCTTCTTTGTGTGAATCCTCTCAAAGATAGACCAATTGTGCTCACACCTAATAGCACTGCAAGTTTGACTCAAAATACGAATTGCAAACTTCTGCAATTGAGGACAATGGCTACCAAAAGCCCCCTACCATTGTGCTGCAAAAAACATAGTAGTGTAATGAGTTAACTCAACAAATTATATCCAACTTTCAAATTATAAACAATTTAACAAAATAAGAATTTGAAAATTGAAATTTTTGTTTACCTAGCTCATCTGCTTCTCTTGCAATCTTTGCTAGGTTCTTGCCAAAGGTACCTGTGGCTTTGCTGAAACAAGTGATTTGTCGGTGTATCTCCAGCTGATCACTCTCCAATGGGATCATGTGATCAATGCATTCAATCAATCCATCCCTAACCTCCCCACCAAGGTTACTTGGGAGCGGGAGTGACATTTTTAGAAGCTCCCGGTTTGGGAGCAAATTCCGGAGCGTTTTTTATATAATATATCTTTTATATATTTTGATGCATATATGTCAACAAAAACATGTAGAATGATGAATTAGATATAAAAAACATTAAAAACATAGATTGAACCATATAACAACAATCATCTAGAGGTTATAATCTTCATCAACCACGTCCACAAGTTAGTAACATAGTAACATACAACATATTGAGTCTCATGATTCATCAATATTAAAGTTTAAAGCTTTCAAAATTCAATATATAACATTTATCATCATTGATCACCAAAGTTGTACTTGTAAGCTAAGTGTAACCATTACAACAAATAATATCTAACATGAAATGAAATGTTACTAGCCTAGATCCATCTTAACACTGGATCTATCAAGCGCTGAGAGGGATCAAATCTCTTGAGGTGCAAACCCATTTTTTGAGTGCAAAACTTGAGGAAAGGTTTGCACCTCGAGAGATTTGATCCCTCTCGGCGCTTGATAGATCGATGTTAAGATGGATCTAGGCTAGTTTTAGTCGTATGTGGTCATACAAAATTTGCTGAACATCTAATTATTTTGATAATTTTAAATATGCTAAATATGTCTAAGATTAATTTGGTCAATTTAATTTAAAATTTTCTTAGTTACCTTAGTTTGTTGAGATGAGAGAGACTGTTAGTAACTTGAATGATGAAATTGATGAAATACAAATTTTGAGTGCAAAGTGTCATTTTAACAATTTTGATAGATAGAAAACGTGAATACTAAGAATATAGTCAATTACAAACAATCTTTATTGCAATCAATTTGAAACAATTTTTTTCCATTTTCTCATATCGATCATATGAAGTAGATGGAATCATAGACCATTCAAATATTTAACTCGAGCTACTGTAGTAAACAACATACCTTCTCTCTATTATTAATAGTAGTTTTCTCCAAAGTCAATCAGTTAAACCCCAAATAATTTTCAATGGTAGTTATTTTCTATTACCGCGTTTGAATGCAAAGTAATTAACAATGTTGAGTGATGGAAAATGGGAATAATAAGAATGTACCCAATTATAAATTCAAGTAAGAAAACACTTTATTTAGGATGAAAATTCAAGTATTGTATGTATGGTTGAATAATTTTTATGTGCTTACACTGAGATAGACTGTGTATATTTTGGGGGTGAGAAGGAGAGACAAGGGGAGATAGAGATATAGATGGGGGAGAGGTAAGAAGAGAGAGGCAAAGACAGGGAGGGAGGAAGAGATATGGATATGGAGAGAGAAATGTTAGAGAGCGAGAGAAGGGGAAGAGAGAGAGAGAGGGAGGGGAAAGGGAGGAAGGGAGGGAGAGATAGATATATATGGAGAGAGAGTTTGTATGTTTAGGGGCTAAGATAGAGAGATCGAGAAGGAGAGACAATGGGAGATAGAGATATAGATGGAGGAGGTAGAGATGTGCTTACACTGAAATCAATGCACACTATTAATTTAATTACTTTGAAATTAATGTATATCATACATCTTGTTGCATCAAATCAGAAATCAACATCTACACTAAAATCAATGCATCTAGTGCAAACAATCAAATAGGATTAGAAATCAACATCTAAACTGAAATCAATGCATCTAGTGCAAGCAATCAAATAGGATTATAAATCAATATTTACACTAAAACCAATGCATATAATGCAAGCAGTCATGTATGAGTAGAAATCAACATCTACGCTAAAATCAATGCATCTAGTGTAAGGTATTAAATATGATTAGAAATCGACATCTACACTGAAATCAATGCATCTAGTGCAAGCGATCAAATAGGATTAGAAATCAATATCTACACTGAAACCAATGCATCCCGTGCAAGCAATCAAATAGGAGTAGAAATCAACATCGACATTAAAATCAGTGCATCTGGTGTAAGGTATTAAATAGAATTATAAATCGACATCTACACTGAAGTTAATGCATATAGTGCATGTGATCAAATAGGATTAGAAATCAACAACTACATTGAAATCAATACATCCATTTTAGTGAAAATCTAAAATGTTCACGACTTTCTAGATCTAACTTCTATGTCTGTATTTGTCTCTATGAGACTCTTTCTTTTTCCCTCTCTCTCCACCTTATGTTCTGTGTCTATCTCCCTCCTCCTCTCCTTATCTCTCTTCCCCTCCCTCTCTCCCCTATCTCACTCTATCTGCCTCTCCCTAACTTTCTCTATCTTTCCTTTCTTTCCTCTCTCCCCTATCATCTATATTTATACCTCCCTCCATCTCTTTTTATTTGTCTCTCTATCTCAACCCCCTAAACATATGCCACGCTCTCTCTCTCTCCCCATATCTATCTATAACTCCTTTCTTTCCCTCTATATCTCTCTTCCCCCTCCTCTCTCTATTCCTTGCCACTCTCTCTCCACCCTCCAACTCTGTCACTATCTCCCCCCCCTCCCCCCCCCCCATATATATGTCTCCATGTCTCTCTCTTCCCCTTATTTCCCAATCTTTATCCTCTCCTTTTCTATCTCTTCCCTCGTCTCCTCTCTCCCTCATTCCATCTTCATCTATCCCTTGTCACTTCCTCTCTTTCCCCCTCCAAATCCATCTCTCTTCCTCCCTCTCTCCCCCTCCCCTCTCTCTTCCTTTCTTTCTCTCAGTGTGTCTTTCACCTCTATGTCTCTCTCCCACACTCTATTCCCCCTTCCATCTCACTCTCTTTCTTAAATCTGATCCCATTGTATTGTATTTAAGAAAGTATTTAAATAATAAAAAAACATAATTGGTTATAAAATATTAAACCTATATTTTGGATCAATCATGTTAAAGAAAATACAATAATAAAAAGATTAAAAGAATCACACACTACCTTTCCTCTATCATTGTTAATCACTTTGCTTTCTCACTTCGCTTGGATCTTTGGTTAAGATGCATCTATCCTAATTGTTTATAATATTATTTATATTATATAAATTTCACATACGTATATATAAAAGTATTCTCTCATTTTTAATTTATTAAAACCTCCATTTAATCTCTATGAAAATGTTGTTAGTAGATATACCTGAGAAGTGATTATAACCTTTTTGCTCATATATTTAATTAAAAAATGTTATAAAATTAAATTAAAATAAAATATTTGTAAAATATTTTTATTTTGAAATAAGTTATTGTTTTTGGGTATGTGGTATTGATAAGCAATGGTATTTTTAACAATTAAAAGGCTAGATCCATGACGTAATAATCAAAAGTCTAGATGGCCCATGGTATTGATAAACCATGGTATTATAATTTTCTTCCCTCCTTTCCCTCTCTATCTTTCTCTTGTGGGTATTGGCCCATGGTATTGTAAAGAAACCCACTTAGAAGTTAATAATATCCATAGTAAATATTTATGGTAAATATTCATGATTAAAAATCTTGTCATATTGTAAATATTAAGTTTTTATTCGCTTAGTAATTAAATTTATAGATGGAACACATCTATATTAAGTGTCATAAATATATTGATTACATAAAATCTAATATTACAATATTATATGTTACTCAATATTTATAACCACTCCCACCTAATAAATAGTGGCCAAGGGTGGGGAGAAATACTAATTAAAATGTAATATTATTAAATTTTACCTAATATTTCAGGTCAGGCCCCACCCTAAATATTCCATTCTACTCAATATTTCCCCTCACTCCTACTAATTTTATTGAGCACCTTCCATTATATTGAGTTTACCTTCCTACAACCGAAAACCTTGAATGCAACGAAATATAAATTTCCCTGATTCAGTGATTATTATTATTACAGAAATTTGAACGCCACCAAATATAAATTTACTGGGTTATTATTATTACAGAAATCACACAATGGAAAACCTGAATGTAAGGAAATTTACCTTGTTATTATTAGCCCAATTGAATCCTCCGTTTCATTTACCTAATTTTCTTTGTTATTCAATGAATAAGCTAATTGATCTCTTTTTAAATTGTATATATATCGTTTTCAAAATTGAGTTTGTTAATATTAGCCGATATATATATATATATATATATATATATATATATATATATATTTGTAAAGTACATTACACATATCTTCAACATATACAATATATATTAACCAACACATATATAGTAACATTACACATATCTTGAGCATATACAATATATATTAGCTGACAAATATATAGTAATGTTACACATCTCTTCAGCATATACAATATATATTAGCCGACACATATATTGTAACGTTACACATATCTTCAGCGTATACAATATATGTTAGCCGATATATATATATTTTGTTGTTTTAATGTAACGTTATGTTACGTGACAACATCTCCCTCATATTTTATTTTTGTTTTAATGTAATGTTATGTTACATGACATCTCCCTCATATTTTTGTTTTAATGTAACATTACGTTATGTGACAACATCTCCCTCATATTTTTATAAACCTCATATTTTTGTTTTAATGTAACGTTACGTTACATGACAACATCACCCTCATATATTTTTAATTTTTTTTTGTAATGTAACGTTACGTTACGTGACAACATCTCCTTTATATTTATTTAATATAACGTTACATAATGTGACAACATCTCCCTCATATACTGGGCTGTAGAGCGCCTCTCTGTGCAATAAAATCAAATGAAATGAAACAAATTTCAACTTTCATGAAGCATCATATTCATAATTCATTACTAATGAGTTATAATTGCTAACTTCAAACTTCAAACTTAAATTGTCATATATTGTTTAAAAAAATATCATAATAAATATGAAAGAGTTAATAGTTATAAAAACTACTAGAAATTAGAAAAGACAAGTAAATCTATTATCTATTGCTTATGCTTGGGCCTCTTGCCACCACGAGAAATGTCTAATTTTTTTGGTCTTGTTGGAAAATCAGGATCTTTGTCATTGATATCACCCTCTAAGCATTAATATCCAGAGGTATCTTTGTCATTACCTCTGGATCTGTATAGGGATCTTTGTCATTAAATATCACCCTCTAAGCATTAACATAAGATAGAAAAAGCAAAACATGTCAAGTCAAGATTTTGTTTGAGTGATGCGTACATTTTTAGGGGGTTCATGATAGAGGAGTTTGACAACCAATGTTGCTAACATCAAGGTACATAGAGGGATTGGTGTTCTTGATTAAATACGAGTTCCATACCCTAATACATGACAAAATTCAATGGAAACATTGCAATCCCCCAATCCTGAAATCCTGAAAAACTGATAAGTCTGCTAGATTTTGAATGAAATCTAAAATTCTACTTTCTTGATATGAAATCCAATGAGGTTGGAACCACTCTCAAACATCGAGTCATTTCATGGTAATGTTAAAAATTTAAGTAAAATGATGAAAATGAAGATTAAGGAGAATGTCACTTTTACTTTAAGAATTTAACATTACCATGAATTTCATATCAATACTAGGGCCATAGGCTTGATCATTAAGTTGCCCCACTCAAAACTTATTTGTTTCTTTGGAAAAAAATTGCATTTGGAACATTACTGCAATATTATTATTATTATTTTTGTTTTTATTTATTTTTTGTTTATTCCTTCTGCAAAAAAGGCTAAACGCTCCTGAAAAGGCAACGAGCATTTTTTTTAGGGAGTGCGCTCCCGAGGCGCTCTAGAGCTGCTCTCGCTCGGAGCGTGAATTGAGAGCGGAAGCGAGAGGTGGGGGGGGGGGGGGAGGCGCTCCCATGCAACCTTGCTCTCCACCCAAAGCTCTTGCCTCCAGAGCTTTATAATTATAGCTCGGGTTCAAAAATACCCAGCTACATGTCTAGGGCGTTGGAGTTGATTGTTCCATCTTTCATCAATGATTGCCCAAATGGGCCCATACTTAGCCACTTTATCCTTGTATGTTGTCTTTATTTGCTCCTTTGCTTGATCCATAGCCTTATAAATGAAGCCCATAGCCAATCTAACCCCATCCACCAACCACAATACCTTAACTAGTGGCTCAACAACCTTCACAATCTCTGTTGCCTTTTTCCAAAATATTTCTTCATTAACTTTCTTTTTCAAATCTTTGCCGTCATGTTTGTGAGACCACTGCCTTTCATTCCATTCATCACTGAAAACATCTTTTGCAAGTTCCTACGTTGGGAAAGCATATATTGCAGTGTCAAAAAATGAGTTGCAAATCTAGTGATGGCAGGGCTAATAATATCCCTGCCCCTTGTGTGTCTCCTCATCAGGCTCAAAATCCATGAATAATTGTAGATACATTTTGTTATGCTTTTGTCATGATCTATAGTGTTCTTGACCCAATCTAATTTGCCAATATCCTCAAGCATGAGGTCTATGCAATGTGCAACACATGGGGTCCAAAAGATGGTTGTGTGTTATTCTTCTTAACAGTTTACCAACAAGAACATAGTTAGAGGCATTATCTGTGATGATTTGAACAACATTAGCCACCCCCACCTCCTCAACAACCTCATTTAATAGCTGAAACAACAATTGTCCATCTTTCACCCTATTAGATGCATCAATTGATTTTGGTTCCTTTGATCAGTCCATCCATCTGATATGATGGTACATCCTATTTTTGCCCATGAGTTTTTGAAATCTTTCAATACTCATCAATGGAGGAATTTTTTTTCTCAAATGAGACCCCCTTAACTCATGCATAGTAGTGCCTTTGAAGCCCTTTCCAGCAACAAATATCGCATCAAACATATGATCATAATATGGTGAATGGGAAGCATTGAAGGGGATATCAGCATCATACCGCCATCTATCTATGTAATCACAAGCAGTCTCCCTGAATTCTTTTTTCCAATGGTCATCTAAAGTGGGCTGCATATGTCTTCTACTAGTTTGAGGACCATGTGCATCCGATGGAGAGGAGGGTGTGACAGTGAAATGACTTTTGATATTCATATCACCCTTCTTTTTCATTTTACTCTTACCCTTTTCTTGCATGGACTCCAAAGAGGGAGGAACATAGCGGAAGGGGTTGGATGCATTAGTACAAGGGATAAATGAAGAGCCCTCAAAATCAAAATGGGGGTTGGTAGCCATCATTTGTTGTATACTCCTCTTCCTCCAAATTTCAACCTCTATTTCTTTTTGCCTAACCTTTTCTTCTTGAAACTTCTCAAAGCTATTTAGCAACTCCTTCCTAATCTCCCCCAATTTGTGGTGATTCACATGGAGTAATTTGGCCTCTAATACTAGCCAAGTGTTGTTTTAGCCTATGAATGTCCCCAGGACCCTCCTTAATTTTTCTATGGCAAAATTTGCATCAACATATGCCCAAGCAACATCTTTCACTCTAGGAGCCATTTTTTGACTTGGAAATGAAAGGAAAAAATACGAAAATGAAAACAAAAAAAAATAACATTGCTTCAATATTCATTTCTTTTACAGAAAGGACTCTTTTCAATTTTCAGATTTGCACAAAAAAATAAATAAGCATAAACAAATTTTAGAAGTGAAAAAAAAATACCTCTAGTCACAAACAACCTCCTCAATGTTGCTCCAACAAACCAACTCCTCAATGCTGCTCCAGTGGCTGCCCAAGAAGCTCCTCATTACTGCTCCAATGCTTGCCCAAGACTTCTCACTGCTGCTCCAAAAACAAACTCCACACTCTTCACAAATTCTCACACAAATGCAATGAGGTAGTTGTGAGGAAATGAGAGAGGTTGGGTAGCTTTTATAGGGTTGGGAGAGGTAAATGGACCTCAAAATAACCCTAAGCCAAATTAGAATTGGCTGTGGGGTCCAATCCCCCCCCAAAAAAAAATTCACAGGCCATTCTTTTGCATTAGTGACCGAGCTGGCGGAGTTAACTTAGGCTCGACTGAGTCGGCCGGGTTGTTACCGAGTCGGTGATCGGTTAGGCCGGCTTAGTAACAACCTGGCCAATCGATCCATTTTGGCCATTGAGCCGACCCGACCAGGCATTGGCTCGGTTTGGCTCGGTCGAGTCGGAGTCGGCTTGGCTGTTTTTTAAAATAGTGGTTACAACCACATTCAAGTAAGTCAACTTTGTTTGTGAGGGCTGCAAGGCTGGTCTGTGCCTTAGTCTGGGTCGCAATCAAGAAGAAGCCTGGACCAAGGCTGGACAAAGTAAACATGCTTGGTCGAGGGGCATTTGTGGTAGGCTGAGGCTACCAGGAAAGAGCCGAGGGTTGGCTGTAGGTAGCGCCTTAGGCACGTGGTTCGAAGTTGCAGGAAAGAAACCCACATGGTCTCAGGAAGGAGGCCACAGGCTACTACAACAGGCCGAGTTTGTGTAGACAACAAGAAGAGGGTTGATCTAGGGTCTATTTGGTAAAGGAAGGACATGACAACGAAGAGACATTACTGGTATAATATAGTGGGCTAAAGGAGAAGCCTACCTATGAGCAACAAGTGGACAAAGGTCTAAAGGAGATGATCTTTTGTGGACAAAGAGAACTGAAAGGGTTGCTTGCAAAGGATAGTAGGCAACAAGTAAGGTGAGTTATTTGTCTTTGTTTTTCATGGGCAGATGAGGGTCCAAAGGATAAGACCTCAACCCTAGTTGTAAGAGTTAAAGGATAGATTGTATTTTGTTGTACTATAACATTTGTATCCAGGTTTCTAAAGGGACATGATCCTTGGTACGAGAGCCTTGTGAATTTCTTTTTGATGGACTGATAAGTAATGTTTTGGGCCATATATCCTATGTACTATTGATTGATTTCACTACTGTATATTCCATTGTGCAAATTTGTTCATTATTGAGCACTTTTAGTTTGTTTATGTGCTAGTCTAGGCATAGACTGGACCTAAGGTGCAAGGAAATTTCAAAATAATGTGCAACCACCTCAACCTCGTTAAGTTTGAAAAAATCAACTCTCTAATAAGATACTTCAAAGTGGTTACAATTCATCAAATAATGTGTACGTGGATGGATCTAATGAAGATAAACCTTATTCACTCACAAGCAATAAAAATTTTCCATATGAAGTGCACCTACAAAAGTGTGCCATCCTCCTACAAAATAGTGATATTGTACATGCATGCCTTGGAATATCTACCAAAGAAGGGAGTGCTCCATCAAGAGCCTTAAGCCTCCTCCATATAAACCTCTCCATGTTAGGATTTTTGGCACTAGACTTAGTGCACACACACACACCAAATCTAGTAACAATCTCAAATTAACTAATTGACTGAAGGACATTGATGTGCCTAACTAGAAACAAATTTTGCACAATGGAACTAATAAAACTAGCAATCAGATCATGCACAATAACATTTTACACACACCAATCAACAATTCTTCATTAAATTCTTCGCATAACCTACTTGGGCTCCCTTACTGGGATAATGGTTCTTGAGGAAATTACATATACAACAATTACCCTAGATCTAATTTGGTGGATCAAGTTCTAGATCTGTCCTCGATCTGGCTAAATTGGATCTCCTTTGTTGCTTCATGCTCTTTCCTAGGACTTGACATAACTAAGTGTCTCACTCACAACAAACCTGCAATATTACTCATGTAGATGTCTTGCTTACTTAAGAGAATCTCTCTCTCAATGTCTATTGTGCTTGTATGTCTCTGTGGTCAGCCCTTCTTAGGCCCCTCTCGATGTTGTCCGACAAGACACTCTCTTGCTTATGACAAGACTAAATCACTCACCCTTGTACCTATACCTTTCCAAAGGGTGCAATACTGTGGGTCTATACCATGGGTTATCAGAATACCATGGATCATTATAATATCATAGGTCTATGGGTGCAAAGGCCCATCACTTAGCCCACTTGCCCCACACGTGAGAATACTCCCAATGCTACCTAAAACATTAACACTCCTTATCGAAGGATGTATTCTCATAGCATTGGTTGGAAGTGGCTTTGCCTTCAAACCTAGAACACATTTCCACCCTTGATCTGCATCCATAGCTGCTCTATATGACACAAGCAATTCCTGCTATATGACAAGGACCCTTCTTCGAAGACATCTTGTTCTTGGAAGCCTCCTACTCCTGAGAATCTTTCATGGCCATCTTGTAGCATGACACAATCTTGGAAGACTACTCTCTCCCATCTGCATTGCCATCTCGTACCATGACTCTTGGAAGACTACTCTCTCCCACTTGCATGGCCATCTTGTACCATGACTTCCTAAACCTGAAGGTTGTTTTCCTATGAGCTGTTGACTCCCTCTGAGCCTGTTGACTCCCTCTTAAGCTTGTTGACTCCCTCTTGAGCCTGCTGACTCCCTCTGAAGCCTGACTCTCTCTAACTCTAGATTGTAGGCTCTCTCGCCCCTCAAGATTTGTGCTTGACCTTGACTCCAAGCTTCTCACTTGGATCTCCAATGGCTATCTCAGCCCTTTGATCATCTCAATGCTGTCTTCTCAACTTCTCTCCTATCACAGGAACAAATTTGGCCTTTACTCGACCCATCTAAGCTCAGATCTCTTCACTAGGCCTTCACACCTGGATCATAATGAGTCTCTCATTCCCTTGTGCTTATCTCCTCTCAATATCCTAGCACATCCAATGAATGAATATATCATGCATTTCTCTCTATCTACGCATTTGTCTACATCACCTCGTGTGAACGATTTACTCCATGTCTCACTAGGCCTGTGAATCCTGGCCTTCACGTCCCGTGCAAGCAGTTTTCCATACTTAGCCAACTCTCGTGCCATGGTTCTTGAAAACAATGCTACTACCTGTAACCATTTCTACAACTCCCTCTTAAAGTTGTCACTTTGCAAATCTTAGATCCCACTGCCCTTCTCAGAGATCATGCTCTGGTATCATCTTAGAATTTTTGGCATACTCAGTGCATACACACACCAAATTTGGTTACAGTGTCAAATTAACTAATTGATTGAAACACACTGATGTGCCTAACCAAAAACAAATTTAGTACAATAGAACTTATAAAGCCAACAATTAGATCATGCACATTAACATATTACACACAAGTTTTTGCCTAGTCAATAGTTCTTCATTAAATTCTTTTCAAAATTTACTCGGGCTTCCTTACTAGGATAATGGCCCTCGAGGAGATTACACATACAACAATTACCCTATATCTGATATGGCAGATCAAGCCCTAGGTCTGTTCTCGATTTGGTTGATTTAAATCTCGTTTGTTGCTCTGTGCTCTTTCCTAGTACTTGGCACAACTAAGTGTCTCGTCCACAACAAACCAACAATATTATTCATGCAAATCTCTTACTTACTTGAGAGAATCTCTCTCTTAATGTCTCGTGCCCCTACACGTCTCTATGCTTAGCCTTGCTCAGGTCCTATTGGCCCAACTCTGCCTTGCTCGAACCTCTTGGTCCTCTTGGTCCAACTCGACCCTGCTTGACCCTCTCGGCCATGCTCGATAAGATGCTCTCTTGCTGACGCAAAGAATTAATCACTCACCCTTGTACTTATACTTTTCCAAAGGGTGCAATACCATGGGTCTATATCATGGGTTATCATAATACCATGGGCCTATGGGTGCAAAGCTCCATCACTTAGTCCACTTGCCCCACAGATGGAAATACTCCCGATGCTACCCAAAACATCAACAATCCAAGCATGTAAGGATGCCAAATGAAGTAGGGTGCTCCACTGATAGAGTCAAGTACAACCAATAGAATGATCAAATCATCCTCTACTATGTACTAAGGCCAATGCTCTGGTATAACCAATGTCTAGCTCCAAATAATCATTGGATGGCTAAATAACCACGAACATGTGTGCCAATGAGTGGTGCACTCCATTAAGTGTTTTATCATGTAAACACAAGTTATACCTCTAGCAAAATATTGCCATCATAACACAAAATATAATCTCTTCCTAGGTTTAAACTTAGGGTGCACCACCTTCAATGGACTAATATTTCAAAACTACATCATCCAACCTTAAGAAAAGGCTAGATCGTCACATAAACATGTAGTAGACCTCCTTCACCTCTAACTCAAACTTAGGAAAAAGTACATCAACAAGGGTACTAATCTTCATCAAAGATGTTCCCATAGGGGATGTTTAGTATCTCAATGTTAGATCACCTTGGAAATTCACACATTCCCCCTAGGTGATGTCTGGTACCTCAATGTTAGATCACCTTGGAAATTCTTACCAAGGCAACGTGCTTTACCCCACAACATCAACATCATAAGAAAAGGGGACATAAGAAAGTGCTAAATCCATCCAATCATCAAGTATCTTGCCATAACACATCCAAAACATGAGGATTATCTAGAACACCCCTTCCTCTCAGTTACAAACCAACATCATAACATTCATACAAAGTCACTAAGATGCTACAAAAAGAAAGGGTGATCCAAGGGCATGAAATTAACATCAAAACCATGACCATCCACCAAGAGAACTACATCTCCTCAACAAATTATCTCTAATGCCAAGAAGAGGAGAAGCTCATTGAAGGTGTGTCACCCCCAAGTCCATTATAAGCCTTGTGAACCACCAACAAACTCCAAATGTGATGAAAATCACAATGTGAAACCTCATACAATATGTGAGGTGTAACAACATGAATGCTATGGCTAAAGATTACAATTTCTTGATGAAGAAGAAAACTCGGGACTTAGTTATGCAACTACAAGGAAAGAATGTAGGTTTTACAAGACTAAATTCACATTTGAAGGTGTTGTAGAGAGGCAAAAGGTCCAACTTGCAGCGAAAGGTTTCTCTTAGCAGGAAGGCATTGACTACATCAGGTTCTTTTCCCTTGTGGGAAAGATGAATTTTGTTAGGATTATTCTTTCACTTGTGTGACTTGGATGGGACATACATTAGATGGATGTCAAGAGTGTTTTCTTAGATGATGTTCTCATTGAGGAGATTTATATGAGAAGGATGGTAGCCTTGTGTGTCGATTAAAGAAATTTTTTTATGGTTTGAAACAAGTCCCCAGGGCATGGCATGAGAAAATTGACACTCTTTCTCGACTTCGATCTGAAACTTTTTGAATCATAGCACAATATTTATGTTTCAAATGTTAATAACGATACTTTATTTGTTACACTATATGTTGGTGATGTATGTTAATTTTGGAACCAAGCTCCCGGTGATTAGTTCCTCATATATTTATTACTGATCTACTAGATAAAAGCACAACTGGTTTCTAAACATAATTATTCAATGAAAGTAAAATTACAATCAATCTCAATCACACGTGACACATCCAAATTCTACCCAATCAAATCAGTGCTTCACTAACTATTCATTAGAACCTACTTGCTCTCCCACCCTAGGATAATGGCCCAATAGTGTTATCATAACTAGATCGTAATCGGTAGAACTGTCCGGTTCGACCAGTTTGGAGGCCAAACCGGTCCAGTTCTAGGTTCAGAACTGGAAATGTTTAGTTCGGTGCCGAACCAGCCAGTGCTATAATGGAACCAGTTGGATTAGTTACCGAACCGACCTTTTTCACCGAACCAACCGATTTTGTATTGAAACGTCAGTTTTGTACAATTCGACTAAAGATGTTCGACGCAATTTTTTAAGAAGAAACATGAATTTTTGAGTGGGGTAGCCTAATATTCAAGCCTATGGCTGTAGTATCACTACGCATTTCATTGTAACATTAAATTCTTAAAGTAAAAGTGACATTCTCCTTTCATCCTTTTACTTAAATTTTTAACATTTCTATGAAATGACTTGGGATGTTTGAGAGTGGTTCTGACCTCATTGGATTTCAGATGGAGAAAGTAGAATTTTAGATCTCCCTCAAAATCCAACAGAGTTAACAATTTTTCAAGATTTCAGGATTGGGGGGATTGCAACGTTTCCATCAGATTTTGTCATGTACGAGGGTATGGAATTAGTATTTAATCAAGAGCACCAAACCTTCTATGTACGTTGATGTTAGTGGCATTATTTGTCGAAATCCTCTCTCATGACCCTACTAAAATGTACCCATCACTCAAACAAAATCTTGACATGACATGCTACGTTTTTCTATCTTATTTTAATGCTTAGAGGGTGATATTGATGATGAATATCCCAATATAGGCAATGATTTTGATGATAGCTAGGTATTTGTTGTAGCATGGTATTTTTAGGATGTTAGAGGCCATATAGAGCCTATTTGTTGATGTATTTTTGGTTCAGAGATGCATTGCACTTGATGCTATTTTGGTTATGTGCACCCTTACATGCTATATAAATGAGAGCTTTTGCTTATTTGTGCATAAATGGTTTGGATTCATATGGATGCACATGAATATATATGTTCTTCTTTAAAATTTGAATGTTTTATGTGTTTTTGGTCCACACGTTTTTTGGTCCAGTTTTTTTACTGGTTCCGGTCCGGTTTCGACTAGTTCCCAGTGCACAAGGTTTTTCGGTTTGGTCACCGGTTCAGTTCTAATAGCATTGTGGCCCAATTGAGAAATTTACAATTACAACATACCTTGGCTCTGATTCAACTGATTAGGCCCTAGATCTAGCCTTGATCTCCTTGGTTGATCTGGATCTCCTATGCTACACCCGTACACCTTCCTTGGACCTAGCACATTTGATTATCATAGTCCTCACTTGAGAAAATTACTCTCAATGGTTTGCACCATTGTAGGGCGTGTCTATCTCCTCTCCTTAGCCTTGCTTTTATAACTTTTCTTTGAGCTAAATCCCTAACCCTAATCTTGAAAGTGATGGATGGCTGAGATTAGTTCTCGTCTCACTTGAGATCAATGTTTGAGATTAAAACATAATCACTAAAGTAAATACTTGACTTTTCCTATGTTTCTTTAGTTCAATTGCCAACATAATTAGTTATTGTTGATTTGGGGTAGCATCGCATGTGCTCTAGCCATGAAAATTGGTGGAGAGGCTAAAGCACATGAGATCTCCAAGACCTTGAAATGGTTTGGACAGATTGTACCCGGTTTGGGAGATATTAAAATAATTAATATTTTTAATGGAATTCCTAATTCTAAACTTAGGAAAAATAAAATATTAATGGGTATTAATATTAAACTGGGTTAGAAGGTTCCAAAAATCATGGATCAAGCCAAATCTAATCTTATCTGTTGATTAGAGATTTAATCTCGGCCGTTGAAGGACCAATACAGGTTTTCTGAATACCTGTTTCAGAAAATAGAGGTATTGATGTCGTGTATTTTTCTCTGTCGGGTGAGCAGGTTAGGCACCCAGTTGTATTCAAGGAAATACTGCATAATAATAAACCCTCAGAATAGTTGCACCAGTTTTCCCGCATTGGGGTTTTTTGGGGACATTTGTCCAAAAATAACGGTGTCACTTGTGTGCTTGTTTTCTTTCAATTGATGATCTGTAGATGTTGTGACTGTGTTGTGTTTATCTCGGTATTTAAATGTTTTAAATAACTTGTTCAGAATTTACAAGTAGAAGAAATAAACCAGCAGAATACAAATTAATTTTCTAATGGATAGAGTTAGAAAATTCAACATGGTATCAGAGCGTGGTTGCAGATCACAGGAGAACTGAAGGCATCAACTGAGCAGAGCATTTGCAGCAGAATCAACTGTCACGAAAGACAGTAGTTGATCCTTGCAGAAGCGACTAAGGAAGAGTTGATGCAAGAGGGATTGCGTCATTAGTCTGGTCCAGAGAGAGGTGAGTGCAGAGGCTGAGGAGCGCAGAGAGAGGCTCACGGAGAGGCTAGGAGGGCTGACACAGTTGGCTGAGGGAGCTGATTTACGGGTGCCGGAATTGCGCAGAGCTAAGAGGTTCAATCCTTCAGTTGCTGGGGCAAAGGAAGTTGTGGGCAGTTTGCCGGAAGGAAGCTGGTGGGGTACTGTGTTTAGAACAATACCTAACAGGGCAAGACTAAGGTAGAGGGAGTTGCTACTGAGGCAGATTTCTAGCCAAGGAATTCGGATCAGTGTTCCAGTTGCACAGACGATCGGAGAGGAGCAACTTGATAATTGGCAGAAGGATTTCCAAGAGGGAAATTGGGACTCAGAGGGAGTTGAGAAGAGAACTTCTAGATGGGAAGTAGAGAGACCCAGCAGGAGTCGAATCGAGAACTTTCAGACAGGAAGTAGAGAGACTCAGCAGGAGTCGAACTGAGAACTTCCATGCAGGAAGTAGAAAGACTCGGAGGAGTCGTCAAAGAAGAGCAATGAGATGGCCGTGAATGGGCTGAGAGATCAAGACAGGCTAGATGGAGCGTCCAATTTTGTGGTCTGGAAGGCCAAGATCTTGTCCATTCTAGACAAACATTGTATCAAGGGCTTCACCTTGAGAGTGATGGTTATCCTAGTTGACCGGTAGCTAATGAAAGCTACGAGGAGGCAATGGCTAAGCCAAAGTGCATCATCCTTGATGGGGTCAAGGATCATGTGGTACCACATATTGCCGAGAAGGAAATGATAAAGGAGATGTGGGACACTTTGAAGACATTGTACCAACATACTTCCATGCAGAGGAAGATGCTCTTGGAGAATCAGCTAAGGTCACACCAGATGCAGAAGGGAGAGCAGATAGATGTCTTCCTCAGTCGGTTGAAGGAGATTCGTGACCAATTGACTTCCATAGGGGCCACAACAGATCAGGAGTTGATGGTAAGGACCGCACTTAACATAGTCTCTGAGGATTGGGAGACATTTGTCTAGAGCACACTGGGCAGGACGAGTCTTCCGGATTGGGAAGAACTGTGGGCGGCTCTTCATCAAGAAGAGATCAGACGACTGACCAAGGTAGGGAGTAGCGGCAAAGGGATCAGGATCAAGGAAGAAGAGGAAGAGGATGCAGCTCTTTGTCAAGAAGAGATCAGACGACTGACCAAGGCAAGGAGTAGCGGCAAAGGGATCAAGATCAAGGAAGAAGAGGAAGAGGATGCGACTCTAGCATCTTGCAGGAAAGTAGGAGAAGAGGAAGAAGGACCTCTCCAAGGTCAAGTGCTTCCATTGTGGGGAACTGGGTCACTATGCGAACCCGTGTCCAAGGAAGAAGAGTAAGGGAGAGGCTTCTGACTCAAAGGTAGCGCTACCGAGGGCGGAGAAAGAAGTCGAGGAGGATGACGATTGTGCCATGACTCATGAATGTTCATGTGCCACTTGAGAAGAAGTGGGGAGACATCGAGCTGTAGTCAGAAGGACTACAGGCGATGAGGGGCAGGATCCTTGAGGTACCTAACCTCTTGGATTATACCTTGCTATGGGGGCCCCGAAGAGGAGTAGCAGGACTGGCTTATGTAGTTAGAGATGGATGCGAATGAAGCGACAGATAGTGCTACAGTGTGGGAGTCCTCGTGCAACGCAAGGCTAGCAAGCTGCAACAGTGCGAGAGGCACGGAGAGTGTTGCGAAGATGCAGGATGGCACAAAGAGGTTTTTAACGGTGCGAGATGCAGGGAGTTGTTGCAGCAGCCTAGAGGGAGCACTTGTTAGCGACAGAGAGAGCGTCAACATCGGGAGTGCTTCTAGCTTGATAGGGATGTCAGAAGTTGGGTGCATCAGTTACTTACTTCTCAGTAACTGAGTTGCAGGGTAGTAGCAGTATGCAGTAGCACGATGCAACATGATGAGAGGGGGATGCAGTGCAGATGTAGTGTTGGGAGGATGGACCAGCAGCAGCAGTGATGCAGAGGGAGCTGCCGTACAGATGTAGCAGTGGCAGTGGCAGGGCCATGGGTAGCAGTACATGATGCAACAGTGGCAGTGGTAGGGCCATGGGCAGTAGTATAGGATGCAGCAGTGCAGAGGATGTTGGGCGGGGAGGCCTAGCATCAACACAGGTACCTATGCCAGATAATCAATGATGCTTAGTGAGGAGTATTACTAGAGCACAGTCCTCGCTAAGAGGGAGTGTTGATTTGGGGTAGCATTGGATGTGCTCTAGCAATGAAAATTGGTGGAGAGGCTAAAGCACATGAGATCTCCAAGACCCAGAAATGGTTTGGATAGATTGTACCCGGTTTGGGAGATATTAAAATAATTAATATTTTTTATGGAGTTCCTAAGTCTAAACTTAGGAAACATAAAATATTAAAGGGTATTAATATAAAAATGGGTTAGAAGGTTCCAAAAGTCATGGATCAAGCCAAATCTAATCTTAGCTGTTGAAGGACCGACGAGAAAAGTATAAGAAGAGGCTTGAGGGTCTGTTGGAGAATACACCAGAGTGATCAGTCATTCATTTTGCTAGAGCAGGGTTGCTAAGCAAAGTTGAATCAATGATTAGCAACGAGGGGCAGTGAGTACGAGGCAGAGAGGTAGAGACAATACTAAAAATCTAGCGCAGAAGCAGAGAGAGCGAGAGCAACAACCAATCTAGGCTACACAGAGCCCAACAGAGACAACGTAGAAGCCAGAGGGATTGCGTCATCCACACAGAGGTTGTTGGAGTGATGCAGAGGGTCCCAGAGGCTGCGCAGTGCCTCAGAAGGCTGATGCAGAGGGTCCTGGGGCAGATGCAGGTCAATAGGAGGTTGACGCAGAGGCCAGAAGGGCTAGTGTTGAGCTTCAGTTGTGCCGAAGAGGGTTTCGTGGGACAGGTTTTCTGAATACCTGTTTCTGAATTTAGTGGTATTGCTGCCGTGTATTTTTCTCTGTTGGGTGAGCCGGTTAGGCACCCAGTTGTACTCAAGGAAATACTGCATAATAATAAACCGTCAAAATAGCTGCATCGTTTTTCCCAAATTGGGTTTTTCCGGGGACATTTGTCCAAAAATAACGGTGTCACTTGTGTGCTTGTTTTCTTTTAGTTGATGATCTGTAGATGTTGTGACTGTATTGTGTTTATTTTGGTATTTTAATGTTTTAAATAACTTGTTCGAAATTTACAAGTAGAAGAAATAAACCAACAGAATACAGATTAATTTTCTAGTGGATAGATTTAGAAAATTCAACAATTATGTGCTTTGCCTAAGTTAGAAGTCTAAGTTACAACAACAACTTACTCATACTTGAGCAAGTGCCATAAGGATATTTTGGGTGACTTCTACATGCCTAGACACTAAGGTTTGTGTAGAAGTATCCACACAAGCTAGAAACATCAACAATGTAGTCATTACTAGAGGTAGTGTCGTCTTATTGTTGGGTTTGAAGAAACAATTAGTAGATATATTTGAAATGATTGACTTGGGTCTATTGCATTTCCTTTTGGGCATCCAATTTTTGCAAATGGGTGACAATATATTTCTATCTCAACCTAAATATGTGCTGAATCTATTACAGAGGCTCAAGATGGAAGATTGTAAATCATGTGCGACACCATATCAGTGGTGAGAAGTTGACTAAGGAGCACGATTCTTTGAAAGTTGATGTTACTCTTTACAAACATCTTGTTTGGTAGACTTATTGATTTGACTCACAATTGATTTGTTATATCCTTTGCTATAAGTATGGTCTGTAGATTCACGTAGGATCCAAAAGTGAGTCACTTGAAGGTTGCAAACTTGATTGTTTACTACATCAAGGGTGCACATTAGTTTAAATATAATATTGTAGGAAGGATGTGAATCAATCGGTTGGTTATACCAACTCAAATTGGGTTGAAGACAGAGATAATAGAGTTGCCTTTTAGCTATGTGTTTCATCTTGGATCTAGATCCATAGTGTCATCTTGTAAAAAATAAAAGATCCTCTCCTTATCAACCTTTGAGGCTAAATATAGAGGTGCAGTTAATACTGACATAGAGGCAGTGTGGATTCACAACCTAATGGTTGAGCTTAGATTCCCTGTTAAGGAGTTGACCTTAGTGTATTGTGAGTCGTGACAATTAGAGTGTGATACAGGTAGTGGAAACTCTTGTTCCTATAGTAAACTGAAGCATGTAGTGCTTCATGCACATTATTTGAAACTGTTGGTACAAGAACAATCTTTCTCTTGTTTTTTTGCAAGAAAAATGATTAGATTGCTGATATCTTTATCAAGCCATTGGTAAAGCTAAGTATGTGAAACTTAAAGCTATGCTTGGGCTCTAGGAAGTTACAATTACAAGGCTGTGTACATGGATAATTTCATTTCTTGAATTTTCAGAGTTGTGTTGTGCTGATGAGGGGAGTGTTGGTATAGTAGGTAACCTTCTGGAGATAGTCAGTCGATGGCCACGGTCAACTTGGGAGTCTACTGGGGTATCGATTGGTTGGTCACACCAACTAAAGGCAATCTCGACTTATTGGACTGGTGTGCATGTTGACACAGAAAAGTAAGAGATTTGGGGTGCAGCTAAGGTGATCAAAGTTGACTATGCCTTATTCTATGGTAGTTAGTTATTCTTTGGGTTATATAAAAATGATCATATGGATCAGTTTGCCATTGTTGAATAGATTATATGATGCCATCCGTTATTTGTTGAGCTATGCTCACTTGTGCTTCAATGCTATAACTGTGTTTATTGACACCACCACTTCATGGATTTCATTGTTATTTGCTTTTGCATTTCGTTGGTTCTCCAACACAAGTACCACCTTGGTTGATTTGTGTCATTTATTGTCCTTCCAGCTAAATGTAAATAGTCTGAAGTTCTCTGAACCAATGCAGGCCCCCCATTGCAAATGTGTTACAAATTTGCCCCTTCATCTAAGGAAAACTCTAATTGTTTTATCGGTTTTGCCTTCATTTAGGGAAAGCTCTAATTGTTTTAAGAAAGTATGAGCCTTTGCTTGATTGTTGGTATCAGGTTTTGAATGAGATCCCTTGTGCCCCATCTCTCCTTGGATTTTCTTCGTCAGATTCTCCATTAGTCTTTTGACATTCAACTAATTGCAATTATAAGATTAATGATCAGGTCTGATTCTCTGATTTGCTGTAATATGGTTTGATCAAAATATAATTTGAAGCTCATTCTGTTGCTGGATTATTTCCAACAGTCTGTGTTTATTATAGCCTGGTCTATTTTTTGATACACCATGTCTCCCCTAGTTTGTCCTAAGAGCCGGCCGCTCTCCAGTGCCCCTTTCAGGTAGAAACAAGCAACAAATACTATTTGTATTGGCATATTTTGTGTTGTCCTGGAAAACTAAATCTCGTTGGAAGTGCACTGTTAGTAGATAATGATGAACGTTTATGGGACACCTGGTTAACCAAGGGCTGTTAAAGTCCATACTTTTTACAAGTTTTATGGGACACCTCGGGTTTAAATTATCTTCATTCTTATTGTGCTTGTTCTGATAATGCTGCCTTATATTTTACTGGAAAAGTGCTGAGAGACTTCTTTGCTGTCCTGTGATAATTTAATACCTCTCGATCATTGAACTGCACATTTATATATATGGCATTTTCAAGTCAATTGCTTTACTTGCAAAATTTGAGACAACAGTGTTGGACTAATTCATCATCGGCACTGTAAAATATATAGATTAAATGTCTTCCGATTGGAACCAACCAGGTTAGAGTCAATCCACTTTCAAAGCGATATATTAAGAATGATGCCAATAACCACATTCCTTTGCGAAGACTGGCTGCCACCATTAAGTAGTATGAGACTTTTCTATTTTAATAAAAAGCTGTACCACCTTTACAGAGCACATAATCCCAGAATAAAAGAAGTCTTTGATCAATTTTAGGAAGATATCTATGGTTGCTTTTTATAAATGAAAAACAATGGATGTTCACTTCACCCTTGTTCAAAGGGAGTGCTCACAGCTTATATTGATTTATTCCAATAAAGGAGACGACACCAAAATGGTTAATCTGGTTATTGAATTCTTCAAAGTTTAAACTGGTGCTATAGTTTGTTCTATGACTGTTCTAAGATGAAGATGTCTTGATTTATTGGAAAATTCTGTGTCATCAATAAGAGTTTTAGTTTGTTCAGGCATAAGGTATTGCTGCTCTTTTCATTTGGAGATCGATAGAGTATGGATAGAGTGTTGTATGTGCTTACATTCATATTGAGCTTAGATAATGCATATGTTTTTAACTTTCTCTTAATAATTTATGCTACAAAATATTATTGGCAGGTCAGGCCCTGGTACAAAATGAGGGAGACAGTGATATTGGTAAAGCCATTATTCAACTGGCAAAAGAACGTGGCATCACAACAATTAACATTATTGCAGATAAACCTGGCAGTTCTCAGTTAATTGAAGCGCTCAAGGAGCTTGGTGGGGATATAGTTGTGACAGAAGGCTACACAAGAACTTGGTATGTGTTTTTTCAGACATGTTTGTCACTTATGCTGGTAGGACATGCTCAGAAACAGCAAACCTGAGGCAGGTTGAAATGTATCCTGGCTATTTGAGAGAATATCAAATGCAATGCTAAGTATGAACTACTTTAACACAAGCTTTTGTCTGTTATATAGATTGTGTAGGCATACAAATATGTTATGTAAAAGTTTAATAAGTTGTAATTATAGGTTAACTAGGCAAAAGGGCCCTTTCGCCAAGAGGCACCCGAGGCAATATATAAATCAGGGGCCCTTCTATGTAAAATCATCATTCATTCATCAATAAAATATATATATTTATGTCTATTGCTGAGTTGTATGCTCCATTTGGTATCAGAGCCAGCCACGCTCCCACTTCGCTGAAGACAACTCTACCATCCCTGCACTATTGCATTACCTCATTGCCACTGTCCATCATTACTCTGCATTCTAGGTTCTCCACGATCATCCGACTATCTGAGCCACCCACATCTCCCTGCCACCGAGACTCCCGCTGTCAACTGCATCTCCTACGCTTGAGACTCTTGCTGTCACCTGCATCTCCCAGCCCCTGAGACTTCCGTTGGCGCCTGTTTCCAGCCACTTTCCTATCCCATCCATTCCTAACATCTTGTTCCTCGTGTCGGCCTTTATAACACTACACTAGACTAGGACTAACAACCGTAAGTCTTAGTGAAGGCCATAAAGAAAGAATGGAGTCCAAAGGATTGGATAAGCATCTAGATTGGAAATTCTTATGGATTGTAGAATCCAGGGAAAAAGGTTGTTAACCTATGCTCTTTGATGATGAGGTTGGGCATCCAAGATAAGAGTAGTTATCAGAATTAGACTGATCATTGAACTAGTAGACCCCCCGGACTGGGAACTGTACAAAATCCGGTAAAAAAACCAGACCAAAAAACTGATCAAACAAAAAACATATAAAATATTCAAATTTTAAAGAAAAACATATATACTCATGAGCATCCATATGAATCCAGATCATTTATACACAAATAAGCAAAAGTTCTTATTTATATAGCATGTAAAGGTGCACATAACCAAAATAGCACCGAGTGCAATCTATCTCTAAACCAAAATACATTGACAAACAAGCTCCACATGGCCTCTTGCATCCAAAAAAAATTATGCTACAACAGATACCTTCATATCATCAAAATCATTGCCTATATTGGGATCTTTGTCATCAATATCACCCTCTATGCATTAAAATAAGATAGAAAAATCATAGCATGTTAAGTCAAGATTTTGTTTGAGTGATGGGTATTTTTTTTGTAAGCTCATGATAGAGGAGTTCAACAACCAATGCCACTAACATCAAGGTACATAGAGGGCTTGGTGCTCTTTATTAAATACTAATTCCATGCCCTCGTACATGAGAAAATCCAATGTAGTGTTGCAATCCCCCAATCTTGAAATCCTTGAAAATTGTTAAGTCTACTGGATTTTGAGTGAGATCTAAAATTCTACTTTCTCCATATGAAACCCAATGAGGTCAAAACCACTCTCAAAAATCCTAAATCATTTCATGGTAATGTTAAAAATTTAAGTAAAAGGATGAAAATGAATGAGTGACATTCTCCTTTATCTTTCATTTTCATCCTTTTACTTTAAGAATATAACATTACCATGAAATGTATAGCAATAGTAGGGCCATATGCTTGAATATTAGGCACCTATTCTGGGCTAGTGCCCAGCTAAGACAAACATCAAACTAAAGAAAGCAAAACGGGCCCCACTTGGTGCGTTATGTGACTTTATCATACCGAACTGGACAAAAACAGTTCAAGTCACTAGTTCAAACCAGTGTGTGCCTCAAAATGGCTGGATCGGTCTGAATCGGCTGGTCCGGTTTGGTCCTTGTAACACTACACAAGACTAGGACTAACAACTGGAAGTCTTAGTGAAGGCCATAAAGAAAGAATGGAGTTCGGAGGATTGGATAAACATCTAGATTTGAACTTCTTATGGATTGTAGAATCCAGGGAAAGAAGTTGTTGATCGATGCTCTTTGAGGATGAGATAGGGCATCCAAGATAAGAGTAGTTGAAGAGGACCGATATTCTTTGAGGATTTAGGTTTGGGAATCCAAGATAAGAATAGTCCTAAAAGGACATACCTTGTAGACATCAGGATGGGGTATGTGCTTTGAGAGGTAGTGTGGCAACCCACGTAAAGCCTCCCAGCATAAAACTCATAATTAAAGATGAGCTTGTCCAGTTAAGGCCTGCAAGGACCAGATATAGATGCTTGACAAAGATGGCTTATCAATCCGACTCTTCTTATGAGAATGCTTCAAGATTGATATTCCTTGTACCGTGTAATGGGATTATGAATACCTCCCTAGTTAAGAGGGATTGTTGAAAATTGTAACGAGGTTCGATCTTCATAATGACCTCATTGTAAATCATGACATTGTATATTCTGTATAAAGAAATAAAAAGAAAGAAAAAGAAAGAAAAAGAAATTGTATGTTATTTTTGGAGTATGGGTTTCATGCTCAAATTTGAGTCCAAAGCATGTTCTTCACGCTTTCAGGTCTTCTAGGTCTTTCTAGGATAAAGAATATTATTGGTCATATGTTATAGTCCAATTTGGACTAATTGTAATAAAGAAAAATATTTATTTTGTTAAGAAAAAATGCCATAGATAAGCCCAAGGTCAAATCAGCCCAAGGAGCAGATGAAGTCAGCATAACGGGAGGGAATTCAACCCTCAAGAAAGGCTATATTAAGGAGAGGAACTCGACTCATTTGGTCACTCATCTCACACAAGTTTGATTTGCAATAGCGAAGAAGAGAAAGAGTAGCTGGAGGACGAGGAAGAGGAGCAAAAGTCGATGTTCGTCAAAGATTTTTTTCTTGTCTTGCTAGGGTTTGTGAAGCTACCAATTGCAAGAGGTTGAAATTCTGACGCAGTTGCAGGAGGTTGAAATTGACAGGGCAGACATTCTGTTGCAGGGGCCGAAGTTGCAGTAGCAGAGTTGCAGTATCGAAGTACTGGAAGCTGTCTCAAGGAAGATCTTGTTGGGGGTTGGCTTGGGGCTTGGAGGGTTTATTGGCTTTGGTCTTTGGGTCTTGGAAGTTTCTTTTGTAAGCAAATTCTAAAGAAGAAGAGAAGCATTTTCTGGGTTTTCCCTTTGGAGGGGTTTTCCCTTGGCTTGGAGCCTATATCTTGTGTACTTTGTCTTGTTCTGATTTTCATTGTTTTGGTAATTGCTTGATGAACAAATATCTAATAAAGTAATAAAAGGCCAACAAATATCACAAGTAATAATCAAGTTAAGGAAAATCATCCAAATACATAAGTCTCATGATTTTCCAACACTAAGGTCCCGGGGTTGGAGGAAGGTCACATCGTCTATGCAAAGCCATCATCAAAGTCAACACACTTCATCAGGGCTCCAATGTCCTCCATCAAATGTCTTACATCATCATGGAATGGAGTTGGAGGTGCTCTACAAATTGTTGGAGAAGCATCACTTATCCCTTAAGGGATCTTGCTGCACCTGTAAGAGCCATTTAACACATACTCAAGGAATCAAGTGACATCAACATCATGGGTACAAGAAACATAAAAACATCACGGTGGACCATATTCAATGTCAAAGCATCAAAGTACTTCACACAAGTATCATCTTCAAATGTCCTACTAGCTTATGATTGTGCTCAAGTTACCTCACCTAGGTATGGGAGCATTATCTCATGACCTCATTAGTTGCTTCCAATCCTAATGGGAGGAACAATTCCTAGGCTGATCCTTTCAAATGATAGGTGCAAGCGATAGATGTTATGGGTTGGGTTTTAGTTCATGAAAGGTGTCATAGTCTTATACTAGGTTATGCAAACTATTATCCATGAGCGCTTAGCTGCTTGAGTTACCTTCTCTCGCCTTTTGTTTTTCCAAGTCCCCATATTTTCCTTTTTCTTTCTTGCTTTGTTATGGATTGCTTAACAAGAATTATGGATTTATCAAGTAAAAATGATCATACAACCCCCCTTTAATGATGGGCAATCTGTTGCTTCATTAGGTTCGAGATGTTTATAGAGAGTTCCTTTTACTTTGATAGGCGTGATATGCATTGATACTCTTGGGGATAAGTGACTCTATACAAGGGGGTAGATATGAAGCTAAAATTGGCTTTTGCTCGCTTTACATCCCTTGCCTTTCTTTTGCATTTTAACATTTGGTTTATGCTCTTCATTTTTTTATAATTGCATCAACCTCGGGTAGATTCAACCCCTTTTTCTCATAGGACAAGGCCAACAGTGAACTACCATGAGCAATTGACAATTTGACAACCAATCAAAATATGTGATAATAGACATTGGGAATGATGAGAAGTGTTAAGTATGAATAACATGGGGCGCTACCATCTTAGAGCCTCTTATTTTTGCCCCTCCTAGACAGTGAAAGAAAGACCATGCGGAAGGTCACACTACACTAGGGACACATGATGACCACCAAGATGAAGTGGGGGAACAAGTACACACCCAATAGTGGTCAATAATCCAATTTCAACCTATAATCCATCCTAGAATACCTTAAGCATTAAAAGAAAGCACATGAATGCAAAAATGGTTCTCACAATAGATGACCCACCTTCATTGGATGAGTAGTCTAGATCAATGAATGCACTGACCAGATCATGGATGAGAGACAATTGAGGCAGGCTATCTGTGGATCATGGTATGGTTGCTGGCTGGCAAAGAAATTTTTTCTGCTAGGGTTACTCATTTAACTGGATGGGTAACAATGCCAATAATTTTGAATATCATGATTGTGATTGATTGATGGCCCTTGGTTGATCTATATGCCGTAAGAATTAAACGATTTTGGCTGAGAGGGTATATTAAATTGCCCTGATTTTTGTTCCTTGTATCTGCTGCCCTCTTTTTGATATGCTATGTACATGATGTTTTATTGTTAGATAAGAGACATATTTTGAAAAGAAAAGAGAGGCCTGAAAAGGAAGTTAGCGGCTTGGAAGAGGAAAATAAGGAACAAATTGTTGCTTTTGTCAACTAGAGAGATAAGAGGACATAAAGGATGAGAAGGCAAGGCTTACTTGTAGGAAAAGGTCAACAATTTATTGATCTGATAAATCAAGACAAGTCCCTAAGAAGTGAAGACACTATAATCTCCAATTAAAGTCAGTTGTATCAGTTATCAAAGGGGCTTGACATACTCTAAAATTACCAAAACATTGTTAAAATCCAATCTAAAAGATGGACAAAATCACTATTAGAGATTTTATTTACGTAGTGGACATGGTCAAATGTAAGTCATGCGAATTCAATGAAATAGATACCTTTCAGTCATCTAAACTAAATAATTTAATTTTTAAAAAGTAAGAAAAATTTCGGTAAAAATCACATCATCAAAGTTTTGTCGACGTGTTTCGAACCATCTAGTGTGGTTCATCGTGAGTACAAGATGAAGAACCAGATCCTGGCATCAAGTTAAATAGATGAAGAGAAATTCTTTTAGACGTTATAATATAACGGTTAGATCTGACTAAATAAATAATATTTTAATATAAGAAATAATTGTTAGAATATCGCTGTTAATATTGAATTAAGGAAAATAATTAATCAAAAGGAAAATTCTAATGAAATGAATAAATATTTAGGTCAAACCTAAATAATCAAACCAATAAAACAGTTAATAAAAACAAAATAATGATATAATAAAATCAAAATAATATTTTGGTCAAACTTAAATAATCAAAACAACTAATTCTAAACTTAAAAATAAATAAAAACAATAAATGGTCAAACTTAAATAAAAAATATTTGGGTCAAACCTAAATAATCAAAACACTAAAATAAAAATAATATTTGACTTTTGAGTCAAACTTCAATAACCGATATTTTTTTCAAAAAAGCAAATAACAATGCGTTGTTGCATATATTGTATACATTGTAAGAAGTGCAACTAGAGGTGAAGCTAGCTTGTGGTAACCATTTGGATTCTAATTTGTGGGTGCTATTAAAAATATCAAATGGAGCTTATCAAATCAAGTATTCCAAAAACGTGTGATAATTGCTTATTGTTAAATAATGGTATGTTCTATGCTTAGAGCAGTTTACTTCTTTTCTTTTTATTAACCACTCATTAGAAATCACATATACATTAAGTAAAGTGCAGATAGAACATTAAACGATTGACAGAAAACAAGCCAAGACAAGAGACACAAGATGTGGCGGCTAGCTAGGGACAAAGCCCAATGCGGGGAAACCCTTTGATCAAATCTTTTTTTATCTTCAATAGTTCAGCAGAGAGAAAATAGTACAAAATCAGAATTCTGTAATTTTATATCAGCAGCAGCAAATGCCAAATCAACAAAGTCAAACTTAGTCAAATGAGATGAAATTGACCTCCAATATGCTTGGTCAATTTCCCGGTCAACTGGTCTTCGAACAACCTAAAGAATCATCCCTTAAACAGCCCCAAATACACGGTCAAACTGCAGTTGACTGAAGTCAACCTGTTGCCCCAAACTAGGGCAGTCAACGCTGGTCAAACTTGAGGTCAGATTGCCTCAATTTCTGTGCCAAAAAATGCGGCCTACTTTGGAGAAGCAGCCACACAAAATTGCACTATTCTAAGGTCAATGCTGGTCAAAGAGTCCTTCAGCAGTTTTTGCGTCCTCCTTGCCCTACTACGTCCTCCTCCTTCCCACGTGTGAGCAGTGCCTTGTGTAACCCAAAGCTAAGGAGAGAGAGAGAGAAGAAATGAGTGAGATGAGATGATGGTAAAATGAATCAACCTCACTTGTATTTATATGATTCACTGGGCACGTGTGCCACACATTTAATTGTTTGTTGACCTTGACAATTAGTCAAGTAAATACAAATAAATTCATATCTCCATAAATACTTGTCGGAATCGGATGATCTTTAGATCAATTCTACACCTTTGGACAAGGGAAATCTAGGAAAAATATCAGCTGCCATAAATAAGATGACCCACATGGAGTTTGGCCCTAGTTGCCAATTTTAACACTCCCTCTCAAATAGGGAGAACTCCATCTGCTAATTTGTCTGACTGTCGGTATTGTCCTAGCTATCAAATGCACTACTTTGCGCTGCTGGCTTTGCTCTGCTCTGCTGAACTATGAAGAAGAAGAAATGGTCAAGGATATATCATATCGTCCTCCACTGACCCGAAGTCAGTCTCAGAGTGTGTCATACCACTCTCATTGATCCCATATCAGTATCATTGATCCTAGAACAATGGAGGTCATCCTAACATAGGGAGTACGGTAGATACAACGATGCGTCCGTCGATATTACTATTAATGGTCCCTAATCCCCTTTCCCTACTCATTGATCAGATGAGAGGTACTTCCCATGAGTTTCAGACTACATGGGTAGGATGCCTCGACAGGAGAACTAATTATTCTGTCCACAAGAGAACGAATCATCCTGTCCAATAGTTGTCGCAGGAGAACTAATCATCCTGTCCACAGTCGCCAAGGGAGAACTAATCATCCTGGCTCACAGGAGAACTAATCATCCTGTCCTACAATCGCCATGGGAGAACTAATCTTCATGGTCTACAGGAGAACTCATTATCCTGTCCTACAGTCGCCATGGGAGAACTAATCATCTTGGCCCATAGGAGAATTAATCATCCTGTCCTACAGTTGCCACGGGGTGTCACAAGGGAAGGTTGAACCTTTCACCTTGTACATAGTGCACCACCAGGGGATGGTGAGTCACCTTGTGGTCGCATGTCGCTCCAAGAAGTACCTCGTGCCCCCCTGGAGCTCCTAGAGCTCAATATATGCATCATACACGACCCTCATAAGAGGGTCTCTCAATGACACCAAGTCGTTCTCGGAAGGTCAGGATTTTAACCTTTCCTAGGGGCTTCGTCAAAATGTTGGCGACCTGTTCATCTGTACCGATATGTTGGAGCCTTATTACTCCTCGTTGTACCATATCTCAGATATAGTGGTACTTGATATCGATGTGCTTGGAGTGATCATGAAATACAGGATTCTCTGATAAACGAATTTCGCTCTAGTTGTCACACAGGATCATGGTAGTATCTAATGTGAATCCAACTCACTGAAGAGCTTCTGCAACTAGACCGCCTCACAAGAGGCCATACTAGCAGCAATGTACTCTGCCTCGATAGTGCTCAAAGCCACCGACTTTTGCTTCCTGCTCATCCAGGATATCGAGGCAGATCCCAAAGAGAAACAACACCTGGAAGTGCTCTTTCGGTCCACCACACTGCCTGCCCAATTAACATCGGTATATCCAAGTAGTCTTACATCTCCAGCAGTGTATCTCAAGAGATTCTTGGCACCAATCCAATGTGTGTGGTGAGGCTCAACCATATGTTGACTCAAAGTGTTGACTGCAAAGCATATATCCGGACGGGAGTTCTCCAAGAACATCAATGCTCCTAGGAGTTGACGATACTCGGTAGCATTTCGTAAAACAGGTCCGACATCTCTACCGCTTAACTTCTTGAAGTCAAGCTCCATCTAGGTAGTCACAAGCTTGCAGTCCACCATACTGAATCTCTCCAATATCTTCACCACATATTTTCCTTGAGATAAGAAAATCTCCCTTGGTTTCTACTAGACTTCCAGTCCTAGGAAATAGTGCATCAGCCCTAGGTCTTTCATCTCGAACTCGGAACCCAACTCTCTCTAACATTTGAGAATGAGAGGGTTTGCACCTGTTAGAAAGAGTCGTCAGTGTACGACACCAGTATGAGAGATTTGTCATCTTCAACCTTAAAGTAAAGGTTAGGGTCGGCTTCACTCCTAGTGAATCCCAACTTCATCAGGTAGCTATCGATCCTCTCAAACCAAGCTCGGGGTGCCTGCTTCAACCCACAGAGGGCTTTCTTCAACTTGCACACGTGAGATTCCCGATCATGAATCTCAAATCCTTTGGGTTGTTCCACATAGACTTCCTCTTTGATCAAACCATGCAAGAATGTGGTCTTGACATCTATCTGATGTAGGTTCCATCCTTGTGAAGTAGCAAGGGTTATGATCGAGTGGATGGTGGTATATCGGGCAACACGTGCAAATATCTCGTCATAGTCTATACCTTCCTTCTGAGAGAAGCCACGAGCGACAAAATGAGCCTTATACTTTTCAACACTTCCATCAACTGCATGCTTTATCTTGTAAAGCCATTTCGAAGTGACAATTGCTTTGTCCTGGGGTCTGGGGACCACATCCCAGACTTCTTTTTTGATGATGGACTCATATTCCTCAGTCATAGCATTAATGGACTCATATTCCTCAGTCATAGCATTATTCCATACTTGATGTTTGACAACTTCTGCAAATGATGAAGGCTCGTTTTGGATGATCGTGTTCATGATGGTCAAGTATCCCTGATACCTGGCCGACTTCTTACTTTCTCGGAAAGTCCCTCTGGGTGCAATGTGTCCTTCAACATCATCCAGTGTCCCCCTAAGCCATGAAGGCCTCTTCCTAGAAGAGGAAGGCTCTTGTGGAGGGGGATCAATAGGATCCATATGTTCTTCCACATCGGGCATCATCTCATCTTCCTTTTCCTTCGGTTCCCTGGTGTCAGCTTCTTTAGATCCCCTTTGAGTAGGAAGATTGTCAACTTTTCTAAGAGCCATATCTTCGTCAAAGATGACATCATGGCTAATCTCGATTTCCCTTTGACCATCCACATAGATTCTATAGCCCTTAGTATTTTCGCTATAGCCCACGAAGATTCCTTTCTTTCTAGATGCACCCAACTTATTCCTTTTCTCCTTCAGCACATGAAAATATACAGGACTTCCAAAAATTCTAAAATGAGATACGTCAGGTTTCTTACTAGTGAACATCTCTTCAGGAGTCTTGAAACCCAATGCTTGGTGAGGGCATCGGTTTTGCACATATACAGTGGTATTCGCAACTTCGGCCCATAGAAACTTTGGAAGTCTTTGATCATGGAGCATAACACATACAACTTTCACAATCGTACGATTCTTCCTTTCTGCCACACCGTTCTTCTCAAGAGTATATGGTGTTGTAGTCTCCCTCTTAATGCCAGCCTCTTTGCAAAAGTCATGGAACTCATTGGATTCATACTTAGTCCCATTATCAGTCTTAAGATCTTGATTTTCTTTTCGGTTGATTCTCGATCAAGGCTTTGAAGTGATGAAACCAAGTGAACACTTCAACCTTCTTTTTCAAGAAGTATATCCAAGTCTTGCGAGAATAATCATTTGTAAAAGTGAGGTAATATAAATGCCCTCCCAAGGAGTTCACAAGCATCATACCAGATATGTCTGAGTGAACCAATTGCAATATATCGGAGGTCTTGCTTTGGCTTGAGGGGAATGGTCCCCTTTTGAGCTTTCCCTTCGGCACATCTAGGACATACACCTTCTTGATCTACTCGGAACTCGGGCATCCTTGTCACCATTGTCTTGCATTGGGTAGAGCTTTATAATGAAGGTGAGCAAACCTCTGATGCCATAGTTCGGACTAAAGTGATGTGTCACAAGACATGATACCCAACGGACTTCCTCCGACCTGATATAATGAATTGACTCGAAACCCAAGAGTAAAGGCTTCTTTAAAATTATTTTTCCATACACGTATGTTGCCATCGATGAATGTCACCTTGTAGACTTTGTCTTCTATTGCCGAAATGGACACCAAGTTCTTTTTGAGATCAGGTACATATAGGACTTCTTGCAAATGAATTGTATTACCCTGACTCAATTGAAGAGTGACATTCCCCATGCCTTCCACGGGATATTTTGCGTTATCCCCAAGAACAATTTCCAAGTTGGTCTCCTTCTCTATCAGATTAGAGAGAGTTTCTTTGAAACCAGTGAAGTGCCTTGAGGCACCACTATCAATAAGCCAATGTCCCAGCAAGTCCGGGGGAGCAGTGGTAGAGAGGGCTGTTGGTAAACAATATTCATCTCGCTTATTGTTAACAATGTTAGATTCATACCTGGAGTTTCTTGCCTTCTTGAAGGGTTGTCCTCTTCCTTGATTTCCAACATTTCTTTTACCTCTGCCATCGGACCTGCCATTTGTTTGATTGCCTTGAGAGTGATTTTGATCATCGTCGTGGTGTGAGTCCCTCTTATCAGGGCACTCCCTCGCATAGTGGCCCATTTTGTTGCAATTGTAACATCGTCCTTTTCTTCCACCCTTCGGTCCAACCTTTCCATAGGATTTAGCCCCAGAATTGTTTCTTCTTTTAGCATGAGAAGAAAAGGTAGAGGGATTGCCTTTAAGTGTGGGCATTTCTTGCTCTTCCATCCTTGTTTCTTCTTGAATACATCTAGCCATCAATTCCTCAAATCTTGGGATGACATTATTGTTTAGAAGAGTAGTCTTGAATATATACCATTCAGGTGGTAGTCCACCAAGAGTTGTGATAGTCATTTCAATGTCAGGAACTACTTCCCTAATAGATAGGAGATCATTCTTGATCTCGATGATCCTTAAGAAATATGCTTGCATACTCCCATCTTTGCCCTTCTTAATTTTCGTCAGCTTATTTCTAAGGAACAAAACTTGGTTTGCATCATTAACTTCAAATAAACTCACCAGTCTGTCATAGATTTCCTTGGAGGTGGTCAACTCAGAAACATAGGCCACCAGGCACTTGTCGATAGGGTCCCAGATGATCTTCTTTGCTTTGACTTCTCCCTTGGTCCACTTGCTTCTGGTAGCAGCGGATGCATTTGATGGAGGCGCAACAATATTGCCTCTCACATGGTCCAACATTTCTTGATCTTCTAAAGTCAGATTGAGAGACATCTTCCATCCGTGATAGTCAGACTTCTCACGAAGCTCGTCTTCGGCGGGGAAGAGTGTTGAGGACCCCATGTAGTTTCTAGGATAGCCTTGCCAACCTTCGGTGATTTCCCTTGCTCTTGCTCTTGCTCGTGCTTGGGCTTTGTCTTCACCTCAGCTCTGGTACCATGTTAAATTATAGTATGTTCTGTGCTTAGAGCAATTTACTTATTTTCCTTTTATTAACCATTGATTAACAATCACATATACATTAAGTAAAGTGCAGATAGAACATTAAACGATCGACAGAAAACAAGCCAAGACAAGACACACAAGATGTGGCAGCTAGCCAGGGACAAACCCCAATGCGGGGAAACCCTTTGATCAAATCTTTTTTTATTTTCAATAGTTCAGCAGAGAGAAAATAGTACAAAATCAGAATTCTATAATTTTATATCATCAGCAGAAAATGCTAAATCAGCAAAGTCAAACTTAGTGAAACGAGAAGAAATTGACCTCCAATATGCTTGGTCAGTTTCCCGGTCAACTGGTCTTCGAACAACTCGAAGAATCAGCCCTTAAACAGCCCCAAATACATAGTCAAACTGTAGTTGACTGAAGTCAACATGCTGCCCCAAACTAGGGCAGTCAACGCTGGTCAAATCTGAGGTCAGATTGCCTCGATTTTTGTGCCAAAAAATGCGGCCTGCTTAGGTTAAGCAGCCACACCAAAACCACACTCTTCTAAGGTCAACGCTGGTCAAAGAGACCTTCAGTAGCTTCTGTGTCCTCCTTTCTACGTCCTCCTTGCCCTACTGCATCCTCCTTTTTCCCACATGTGAGCTGCTCCTTGTGTTTTGGAGAGAGAGAAGAAATGAGTGAGATGAGATGATAATAAAATGAATCAACCTCACTTGTATTTATATGATTCACTGGGCATGTGTGCCACACATTTAACTGCTGGCTGACCTTAACAATTTGTCAAGTAAATACAAATAAATTCATATCTCCATAAATACTTGTCTGAATCGGATGATCTTTAGATCAATCCTACACCCCTTGACAAGGGGAATCTAGGAAAAATATAAGCTGCCATAAATAAGATGATCCACATGGAGTTTGGCCCTATTTGCCAATTTTAACACTTACAAATCCCAGTGAGGTCGTTGAGAAGGAATTTATTATCAACCCATGTTTTAATGAGAAGAAACATGTTCGACCTAATTACATTGCAAAATAAGGACCATCATCAGGTTTCGAGGAATAGGATCCTAAGATCAATCATGGGAGAATGCCTCATAAAATATAGCATTATGATAAATTCATTTTGGATTTCACCCATATTAATAGTTAAATTAAGTGAAAACAGTGATGTCACTTTGTATTTGATCCATCCATGTACACAAGTTCACAGTGGATTACAATGTTATCATATCCAATTGGAATATAAAGGCGCTGGACATGGACTTCTCATAGAAAGTTGGCTATTGGGACTTACATGGGATCATCTGATCTCAAAAAGAATTTTTGTACCAAATTCTTAGGACAGATCCGTTTACGAATCCTCAATTATAACATGACTAAGCATTTGTTCTGCATCTTTTCTTCTTCCAACAAGCCTATAGCTTATAGATGTCTACTGTTTAATACTTCAGTTGTTATGAGATGCATAGTCAACATGAAACTCAAATGTAGTGGACTTAACATCATTCGGCTTCTTGAAGAAATCGAATAGCACTTTTAATGTTTCTTCACTAAAAACCTGTGGGTTTAGTTTTGTATCAAATACCTTGATGTTTGTTCTTTCTTTTGTACTTGCAAATTTGTAAGGTAAGTTTCTTGTGTGAGATGATATTGTATGTTTTTCTCCAATTGAACGCTAAGCTTCTTGAAAGAGAGAATTTTTCCATGCCTATTCTCAGTAGCAGAAGTGGGTTTGTTCCAGTAACAACAATTTATGGCAGCTCTAAAGTATACTTTGTAGAGTAATTGTTGTAATTTGGGTAGCTTGAAAGGTATTTTTGTTAATTTTAGATAACAATGGTATGTTCTATGCTTAAGAGCAATTTACTTCAATTTTTCTTATTAGCCCAATATCAATTTCCATATTAGCAAGCACGTTAACATGATAGTAAATGCAAATAGAACATAAGTAAAAAGCAGAAGACAAGCCAAAACAAGAGGACACAAGATGTGGCGCATGCCAGGGACAAACCCTAATGTGGGGAAACCCTTTGATCAATTCTTCTTATTATTCTTCAAAAGTTCAACAGAGAGGGAGTATAATATACAAAATTCACTTGCCCAATCACAGTGAAATTTGTCTAGTCAAACTTAGCAAAATTACACCTCCAAATCAACTCGGTCAAACCCAGTCAATTTGGTCTCCAAGGACAGTTCGAATCAACCCAAAATAGTCTCGAAAATATCAGTCAAACTTGGTCAACACAGAGTCAAACCTGTGGTCAATGTTGGTCAAATAGTTTGGAATGCCTCGAAATCTGTGCCCAAAAAATGTGGCTTGCACAAACATATTCTCTCCAAGAAAATCGCAGTCAAACAAGGTCAATTGTTGCGCGGTCAACACTGGTCAAACCTTTTGCAATTTGGGCAATGCATGAAACAAAAAATCACAGACTGTCCTTTGCTTGTGTGGAGGAGAGAGGCTGCCTAGAGATCTGCACACCCAATCAGATGAGGAGAGAGAGAGATATGTGAGTGATGATTGATGTCCAAATGAGGTAGATGCTCCTTCTATTTATATGCAATGTTGAGGGTGAAGAGACATTACTTTTGGGCTTTTGAGCCTAAGTTCGCTAATCGACCTTGACAATTTGTCCATAGAAGAATTAAATTCATAATTCCATTTGTACATGTCAGAATGAGATGATCTTTAGATCAATCCTACACCTATCGGAAAGAGGAATCCAATAAAAATATCAGTTGCATCATATGAGCTGTCCAAGGTGGAGTTTGGACCTAGTTGCCAAATTTAACACTCCCTCTCAACTAGGAAGAAATCCACTTGCCAAACCATCTGACAATCTGTACCATCCCTGTCATCCTTGCTCTGCTGAACCATGAAGAAATAATGAAGAAGAAATGATTGAGAATGTGTCATACCATACTCCACTGACCCGAATTCAGTGTCCAATAAACGAGAGTGTATCATACCACTCTCCACTGACTCGAAGTTAGTCTCCATTGATCCCAGATCAATATCAAACATCCTAGCATAGGGAGGGCAGTAGTACACGATGCGTCCATTGGTAGTACTATGGTCCCTATCCTCATTTCCCTACTCATTGGTTAGATGAGACGTACTTCCCATGAGTCCCAAACTGCATGGGTAGATGTATCGACAGGAGAAGGTGAACCTCTCATCTTGCTCATATGTCATAGGAGAAGGTGATCCACTCATCCTATACATAGCTCAACCATCATGGGGTATCACAGAGGAAGGTGAACCACTCATGCTGTACACAATGCCCCAATAGGGGAAGGTGAACTACTCACCATATGGTCGCTCATCGCTCTAAGAAGTACCCCAAGCCCCCCGGAGTCCCTAGAGCTCAATAACCAAATCGAACGGGACACTCATAAGAGGGTCTCTCCCTGACTCCAAGTCGTTCACAAAAGGTTAAGAATTTGACCTTCCCAAGTGGCTTTGTAAGAATATCTATGACCTGATCATCAGTCCCAATATGATAGAGCCTTATTGCTCCCCGTTGTACCATATCCCAGATAAAGTGGTACCTGATATCAATATGCTTGGAGTGGTTATTAAACACAGGATTCTCAAAAAGACAAATGCCACTTTAGTTGTTGCAGAAGATCACAGTGGTATCCAACACGTCCAAATAGCTTACTAAAGAGCTTCCTCAACCAAACAACTTCACAGGAGGCTATACTAGCAGCAATATATTCGGCCTCGACAGTGCTCAAAGCAACTCATTTCTGCTTCCTGCTCATCCAGGATATCAAAGCAGAACCTAGTGAGAAGCAACATCCTGATGTGCTCTTACGATCCAACACGCTGCCAGCGCAGTCAACATCATAATAACCATGGAGCCTCACATTCCCGACAATATATCTCAGTCCATAGGTGATTGTGCCCTAGAGATATCGCAAGAGATTCTTGGCAGCAATCCAATCTATGTGATGAGGCTCGACCATAAACTGACTCAATGTATTCACTGCAAAGCATATGCTCAGACGAAAGTTCACCAAGAAAATCAGGGCCCCACAAGTTGACAATACTCAAAAGGATTTCTCAAATTGGGCCCAACAACACTTCCATATAACTTCTTGAAGTTAAGTTCCATCGGAGTAGTCACAAACTTGCAATCCACCATCCCAAATCTTTCAAGTAGCTTCATAATGTATTTTCCTTGAGAAAGGAAAATCTCACCTTGCTTTTGTCGGACCTCCAAACCTAAGAAATAATGCATCAGTGCTAGGTCCTTCGTTTCAAACTCGGAAGCCAACTCTCTCTTTGATGAATTAGAGGGTCTACACCTGTCAGAAAGAGATCGTCCACATAAAGTACCAAGATGTGAGGTCTATCATTTTCAACCTTAAAGTAAAGGTTCAGATCATCTTCGCTTCTTGTAAAACCCAACTTGATCATACCAAGCCTGGGGAGCTTGCTTCAACCCATAAAGGGCTTTATTCAACCTGTATACATGTGTATGACGATCTTTAACTTCGAACCCCTCAGGTTGTTCTACATAGATTTCCTCCTTAATTGTACCATGCAAGAAGGTGGTTTTGACATCCATCTGGTGTGGGTTCCATCCTTGCGAGGCAGCAAGGGCTATAATCGAACAGATGGTGGTATATCGAGCAACATGTGCAAATATCTCATCATAGTCCACACCTTTCTTTTGAGAGAAGCCTCGACCAACAAATCTGGCTTTGAACTTTTCAGCACTTCCATCAGCTCCATGCTTGATCTTGTAGAGCCATTTCGAGGTGACAACAGATTTGTCCTTGGGTCTAGGGACCACATTCCAGACATCATTCTTCATAATCGACTCATACTCTTCGTTCATAACATTCTTCCAAACTTGGTGCTTCACAACTTCTTCGAATGTGCAAGGCTTAGTTTGAACAATGGTGCTCATTGCAGCTAAGTACCCTTGGTACCTATTCGACTTTTTACTTTCACGAAAAGTTCCCCTTGGAGCAATATGATTCTCGACATCTTCAAGAGTTTCCCTAAGCCACGAGGGTCTCCTTTTTGAGGAGGAGGGCTCATGAGGAGGTGTATCAATGGGATCCATTGGTCCTTCAACATCGAGCATCAACTCATCTTGTGGTTCTCCCTGCTTTCCTGTATCTTCTTCTTTGTCCTCCTTGGAATAGGAAGGTTACTAATCTTCCCAAGGGCAACATCTTCATCAGAGGTGACATCATGACTTATCTCTACTTTTCTTTGACCAGGCACATAGATTTTATATGCCTTAGAAGTTTCACTATATCCCACAAATGTTCCTTTCTTCTCAGATGCATCCAATTTGCTTCTCTTTTCTTTCGGCACATGAAAATATACAGGGCTACCAAAAATTCTAAAGTGAGAAACATCAAGTTTCTTACTAGTGAAAACTTCTTCGAGAGTTTTGGAGTCCAACGCTTGATGAGGGAATCTATTTTGACATTACTCAACAGTGTTGGCAGCTTCCGCCCATAAGAACTTCGGAAGGCTTTGATCATGAAGCATATCACGAGTGGCTTCTATAATAGTACGGTTCTTCCTTTCAGCAAGACTATTTTGATCAGGAGTATATGCAGTAGTAGTCTCCCTCTTAATGCCAACTTCTCTACTATAGTCGTTGAACTCATTTGATTCATATTCAGTTCCATTATAGTTCCTCAATATATTGATCTTCTTCCCTATTTGATTTTCGATCCAGGATTTGAAAGAACGAAACCATGAGAATACTTCATCCTTCTTATTCAAGAAATATATCCAAGTTTTGTGAGAGAAATCATCCACAAAGATAGCATCATATAAATGTCCTCCCAAAGATGTCAAGGGCAACATACCAGATAGATCAGAATGAACCAATTGCAAAATGTCAGTAGTCTTGCTATCACTTGAGTGGAATGGTCCCCTTGTATGTTTTCCTTCGGCACATCCCTGACAAACACCTTCATGTTCTACTTTAAATTCGGGCATACCTGTTACTATCTTCCTTGCATTGGGTAGAGCCTTATAATGAAAATGAGAAAATCTTCGGTGCCATAATTCGGATTGAAGAGATCTGTCGCAAGACATAGCTCCCAATGGACTTCCTCCAACTTGATATAGGCTATCGACCCTGAATCTAAGAGTAAATGCTTCTTTGAAATTTCTTTTCCAAACACGTACTTTCCATCAATGAATGCCACCTTGAATCCTTTGTCCTCCATCGACGAGATAGATACCAGGTTCTTCTTTAGATTAGGTACATATAGAACTTCTTGTAGATGAATGGTGTTACCTTGATTCAATTGAAGAGTAACATTTCCAACTCCCTTCACGAGATAGGTGGCATTGTCTCCAAGAATGATTTCCAAATTTGTAACCTTTTTGTATCAAATTTGAAAGAGCTTCTTTATACCTAGTGAAGTGCCTTGAGGCACCACTTTCCCAAGGTACCCGCAAGAGAGGTAGTAGAGAGGACATATATAAGATACAATTCTTTTTGCTTGTTATATACAATATTAGATTCATCATACCTGGAGTTTCTTAATCTTTTGGGAGGTCAACCATTTGTATGTTGAGTAGCAAGTGCATTCCTTTTTCCTTTGTTGTTGAATCTGCCATTCCTTTGATTGTTGTTGCCCCTGAAATTGTTGTGGTTGTGGTTGTCATCATCATGAGGTGTATCCCTTCTATTAGGACACTCCCTAGCATAGTGGCCAAACCTATTACAAATGAAGCATCTTCCCTTCCTTCCATCTTTGAATCCCGATCTTCCTTGACATTGCTTCTTTGAACTTGCATTGTTCTTCTTTTTAGCATGAACAAAGAATGTAGTAGGATCACTCCTATTAGAAGGCATGTCTCTCTCCATCATCCTTGTCTCTTCTTGAGTGCATTTAGTCAACAATTCATCAAAACCTGGAATCTTGTCATTGTCGAGGATGGTAGCGTTGAACACATGCCATTCACGAGGGAGACCTCCAAGGGCAATGAGAGTGAGATTTTTATCAACAATAACTTCTCCAATTGAAAGAAGATCATTTTTGATCTCGATAATCCTCATGAAGTAGGATTGGATATCTTCATCTCTTCCCTTCTTTATGCCCTTCAACTTGTTCTTGAGGAAGAGAATTTGGTTTGCATTACTAACCATGAACATGCCAACCAACTTGTCATACATTTACTTAGATGTGTTCAAATCGGAGAAGTATGCAACCAAATGCTTGTTACTAGAATCCTTGATGATCTTCTTTGCTTTGACTTCACCTTTCTTGTACTTTGTCTTTAGCGGCAGCCAATGCATTTGAAGGAGGTTCAGTAATCTTTCCCTGCACATAGTCCATAACATCATGCTCTTCCAAAGTCAAATCAATAGACATCTTCCATGCATGATAATTAGACTTATCATTGAGCTTGTCATCAGGTTTGAAGTAAGATGCTGAGGCCATTGACTCTTGCCCTTGTCCAACAAATCTTAGCGATTGCTCGTCTGTTAAAATTGGCAACTAAGGCCAAACTCCATGAGGATCACCTTATTCATGGCTGATAATATTGTATCTAGATTCCTCTTGTCGAGAGGTGTAGGATTGATCTAAAGATCATCCGATTCCGATAAGTATTAATGGAGATATGAATTTATTTTGATTATGGACAAATTGTCAAAGTCGGCCAGCAACTTATGTAGGCTCAGAAGCCCAACAGACACATCTATTCATCATCAACGTTTGCATATAAATACAGGACGTCTCCTCCTCATTTGGACACACACTTCTCATCCATCTCTCTCTCTCTTCTGTGTAGAAAAGAGTCTCTCTCTCTCATGCGCAGATAGGTCTCTCTCCCTCTCACACGTGGGAAGGATGGATGCAATTTTCTAAGGGTTTACAAACTGCAGAATGGAACTTTGACCAACGTTAACCAACATTTTCTCTCACTTGAATGTGCAATAGGTGAAGCTGACTTTCCTTGGAATTCCGCAATTTTTGGCATAAGAATCGAGGTGATCTGACCTCTGGTTTGGAAGATATTGACTGCCCTAGTTTAGGGCTGATGCCGGTGATGCCGATGATGCTGATGCCGGTGATGTCGATGATGCTGATGCCGGTGATGCTGATGATGCTGATGCCGGTGATGACAATGATGCTGATGTCGGTGATGCCAATGATGCTGATGTTGGTGATGCTGATGATGCTAATGCCGCTGATGCTGATGATGTTGATGTCGTTGATCTAGGGTTTGCTGCTGCTGATATAAATCAGACTTTTGTACTATTTCTCTCTGCTGAATTATTGAAGATAAAAGAAGATTTGATCAAAGGGTTTCCCCATATTGGGGTTTGTCCCTGGCTAGCCGCCACATCTTGTGTCTCTTGTCTTGGGCTTGTTTTCTGTTGATCGTTTAATGTTCTATCTGCACTTTACTTATGTACATGTGATTGCTAATCTGTGGATAGTAATAAGAAAGATAAGTAAACTGCTCTAAGCATAGAACATACCATAATTTAACATCTTCTCACTCCTGCTTGGGTTTTGTCTTTTCCTCAGCTCCGATACCATGTTAATTTTTGATAGTAATGGTATGTTCTATGCTTAAGAGCAATTTACTTCAGTTTTTCTTATTAGTCCAATATCAATTTCCAGATTAGCAATCACATTAACATGATAGTAAATGCAGATAAAACATAAATAAAAAGTAGAAGACAAGCCAAGACAAGAGGACACAAGATGTGGTGCATGCTAGGGACAAATCCCAATGTGGGGAAACCCTTTGATCAATTCTTTTTTTTATTCAAGTTCAACAAATAGAGAGAGTACAATATACAAAATTCACTTGCCCAGTCATAGTCAAATTTGTCTAGTCAAATTGCAGTCAACAAGATGCCCTGACAAGAAAGTCAACGCTGGTCAACTTAGCAGAATTACACCTCCAAATCAGCTCAGTCAAACACAATCAATTCGGCCTCCAAGTTTAGTTCGAATCAACCGAAAACATTCCCGAAAATATTAGTCAAACTCGGTCAACATGGAGTCAAACTTGCGGTCAACTTCCCTGCGGTCAACGCTAGTCAAGTAGTTCAAAATGCCTCGAAATCTGTACCCAAAAATGTGGCTTGCCCTAATAAAATTTTCTCCAAGACAATCGTAGTCAAACTAGGTCAATCACTGCCCAGTCAACACTGGTCAAACCTTTTGCAATTTGGTCAACACATGAAACAGAAAACTACAGATTGTCCTTCGCGCGTGTGAGGGAGAGAGGCTGCCCAGAAATCCATACACCCAATCATATGAGGAAAGAGAGAGATATGTGAGTGATGATTGATGTCTAAATGAGGTAGATGCTCCTATTTATATGCAACGTTGAGGGTGAAGAGACATGACTTTTGGGCTTCTGAGCCAACATTAGTTTGCTGGCCGACCTTGACAATTTGTCCATAGAAGAAATAAATTCATAATTCCATTTGTACATGTCAAAATGAGATGATCTTTAGATCAATCCTACACCTCTTGGAAATCGGAATCCAATAAAAATATGAGCTGTCCAAACTGGAGTTTGGCCCTAGTTGCCATATTTAACAATTTCCCAGAGGAGAAAACCCACCAGGGGGGAGTTGGTTGGGCAAGTTACCCAAGTGGTTGGAATTTTGACCCAAAGCTATGGGCTTGAGACCCAAGTAATTAATTATTCAATCTAATTTGTGATTGAGTGGTAACATAGGGATTTCCTGATGGACAACGAAAACTCTCAAGATCACTCACACAAGTGTATAAATTGGAGACTTGTGGGAGGTCATTTCATCTCATAGTAATCATCCTTGTGAAGAACAAGTAGTCACTTGTACTCTAGAAAGTAGTCGCAGATGTCAAGTGGAGGCTGAGTAAGGTGAGCAGATTTGTATAAGGAGGACGGGTTACATCCCAAGAGAGGTTGAAGTCTGCTTCGTGTGAAAGAGGCAAGATGAGTATCCCATCTGCAGGAAAGGAGGTTGGACTAGGCTTTGTGCTAAAGAAGGATGCTAGCCGAGTTATTCTTATAGTTTGTTTTGCTCAAGAAGGGGGTGCCGAAGCCCTAGAAGAAGACAAGGAGCCTCAAATCTGTCACAAGAAGGCCGAAAGGCCTCAGACAATAAACAGACGGGTCGTTACGCCTCGGTTTTCTAAACATGGAGAGGGCCAAGGAGGGGCTACAATACATTTTGTAGTTAGGACAGTCCTAGGAGGAGGCCGAGAACCACAACTGGTGTGTTCAGGAGGTCTGAGGTGCATAAGAAGGCCATCGAATGTGGACAGGGCTATTGTTCATTGAAAGGAGAATTGTTGAGTATGCTAAGGAAGTTTGTTATGTGCTCTTAAGGGAGGCTAAAGGTGATCTATCGACCAAGTGTTGGAAAATGTAACTAGTTTCGGTCTTCATAATTGTCATTGTAATCATTACATTATGTCTATCTTATGTTATAAGAAAAATATTATTTTTAAGCATGGGTTTATGCTCCATTTTATTGGTCAACTAGGTTAAGCATGCATTTCATGCCCTTAGGGTTTTTCAAGTCAAAAGAATATTTTTCTTGAGTCAAGAGAGTATTTATCATTGGTATAAGACCCTATTGGGCAAGTTGTAACATGTAAAATATATTATTTTTGAGTCTAGAAAGTCAAACTGAACCTCCAAGACCAAGTTGGCCTTGCCAGAGGAAGTTGACCCAATTTGAGGCTTTTTAACCTCCACAAAAGCATATATATAGAAGTCACTCAACCTCATTTGGACACACACACTTTTGCAGTTCGATCTCAAGCAAGAAAGAAGAAGCATCTCGAGAAGAAACTGAAAATCTAAGTTTTGTGATCATTCTCCCTCATATGTGCGAAGATTCTAGGGTTTTTGTAGTTGTTGCAGGGCCGAAAGGTGCAGGTCGAAGTTGTAGACTTGGATAGAAGGCTGAAACTTTGATTTGATCAAGTTTGACTTTCGTTGACCTTAAATTGCTTGATGGAAGATCTTTTAGAAGGCTGACACATATAAGAAGGCTAGGGTTTTCGCTGTTTCTATAGGTCGAAGTTGCAGATCTAAAGTAGAGGGCCAAAATTTTGAAGTGGAGTAGATTGAGCGAGGTTTGACTTTGTGGATTGGGTCATTCTTTGACTTGTTTGAAAGCGATTCTTGGAGGGGGTCTTGACTTTGGTCTTGGCGTCTTGGATTTATCGTTTGAACTGATTCTATAAGAAGAGAAGAGAAGAGATTCTTTTTGGGTTTTCCCCTTGGAGGGGTTTTGCCCTGGCTTGGAGCCTACTTTTTGTGTCCATTGTATTTATTGTTTATGCTATTGATAATTGTTTGATGAAAAATATAATAAATAACAATAAGAAGATAACTAAAGTTCACAAGCAATTATTAAGGAAAAGAAGAATTGTTTAAATTGCTGCCCTACTAGATTCTCAAATATGGTTCCAGAGCTAAGGTGAAGAAAGAGAAGGTAGCTTGAAGATCATCTTGTTGACATAAGAAGGGATTGCTTTTTAGGGGGAATCATTTGCAAATGGACACAAGGAAAGAAGAAGACCTATTGACCTTGAAGGAAGGCTACTACATCAAGCTTTAATTGAAGGCCTCATCATCTTAAGAAGAATTAAGCTTTCACTGAAGGAAGGAAGGATAAGCTCTTGTTGAAGGTTGTCTAGTACACTCCATCATCTTGAAGGAAAGGAAGCATCAAAGAGTCTTGGGATCATCATCCACTCTTTGAAGCTGTTTGAAGACACTATCGTTGAAGACATCCTTAAAAGTCATCATTCTAGGGCATCTTTGAAGTCTCTTTGAAGGTCGTGAAAGCATCAAGATAATTGGAGACATCATCAAGAAGGAAACTCATTTGACAAGTACCATTTTGTGCTCAATGTCTCAATCTATAGATCAAATAGTTACATTTGCAAGCAAAGCAACAGACTCGTTGGGTCAACAAACTTCCTAGCATGGAAGAAGAGGATTGATTTGGTGCTCACATAAAATGAGGTCATGGAATATGTTCTTGGTGATGTTACACAACCAAAGAAGGAAAAGACTCAAGAATTAGCAAGATACAAGAAGGGAGAAGTGAGGGCACAAAGGATTCTTATTGAATCCATAAATGATTATCTCATTCCCTTTTTTGCTGATTTGAAGTCATCTAAAGAAATCTATGATAAGTTGGTGAAGTTGTACTCTATAAGTACATCAGGTCAAAAGATATCCTTGAGGAATCAACTATATAGAATAAGGAAGTCAAAGGATGAAGTCATGGCCACTTATATTATGAAGATATCACAAATAAGGGACCAATTGCAAGGGCTTGGGGAAGTCATCTCTGATTCAAAGATGACCACTTGTGTACTAAATGCTTTGCCACTAGATTGGGGCAGTTTTGCAACTAGTGTATACTCCAGAAAGGATACTAGTCCTTTTGATGAACTATGGGCTCAATGTGTCTTGGAAGAAACAAGATTAAAGGCAAATGATGACACCGAATAAAATGAGAAGTCTCAAGCCTTTGTTGTAAAATCTAAGAAGAAGAAGAAAGGGAAGTTTGGATGCAATGATATGTCGAAGATTCAATGCTTTGGATGCAATGAGTATGGACATTCTAAGAGGGATTGTCCAAACAAGAAAAACAACAAATGAAAGGAAAGGAGTGAAGTTCACATAGCTAAGGAGAAGGGAGAAACTGAGAAGAAGCTGAAATGAGAAGATCCTAGGGATCTTTACTTTTGAAGGAAGCTCCATCTCTATGAGGTTCATTTGCAATTTGTCTTTCTTTTATTAGAAAGCATAAAGTAGAGTAGCATGCATCATTGCATTCTCTAAAAGAGTCTTGGTTTTAGTAAAGCATGGCATCATAGAAAGAAGCATATGATAGTAGAGGAATTAGAATCTACATGATCAAATTGCTTTGGAAGGAATCATCTAGTTTACAAGAATGAGAAGATTGACCACATTGCATATTATAGTTCATCCAAACATTTTCTTACATAATGTCAGAGGTAGCCATCTTGCAAAGAAGGATCATCAAGATCCTCCAATAAGAACCATCATTTAGGAAGGTTCTTGGAAGAAACATTATGACATGACTAGTATGTATTCCATCTAGTATGGAAACAATAGTCTTGAAGGATGAACACATGCAGATGGTCGAATGACAGTATGAAGGGCAAAATTGAAGTCTCTCTACTCCTAAGGAAAGCTTATCTTTGATTAGGATGGAAACAAGCTCATTCAAAGAAAGGATCGCTACATAGTTGTATGGAAGCAAAGGCATGCATGTTTTTAAGTAACTCTTTTATAGAAGGTAGAGTTCATATCTACAAGAATCTTGCAGAAAGAGTTGGTCGTAAGAATGTGCTTGGTAATTCTTCCATGTGGTTACTCGATGTCTGGAAGAAATTTTTTGACATAATTTGGAATGGCTTAAGATCAAGACTCTCCAGAAAAATAACATGGCATAAATCAACATCAAGTATGGTCTCCTGAAGAGAGAAAGAGGGTTGATAATGACAACTCCAAGGAAAATGTTGTAGCTTTTTGATTAGTTCGTTCCATGGGCACCTTGATTAAAAGTGAATGCGTTGAGAAGGATTCTTGTACAATTTGGACATGGACCATACGAAAGAATGTTGATCTCAAAGGAAACAAGTAATCATAATTTGATGTTCTGATGAAAGACCATCATAATGAGGTAATTATGATATTGTTAATTTTGGTATTGGTTATTTGGTTGATGTATGTTTTTGCTACCTAGAAGGATATTGCAGAAACGCATAATGGCCGTTGAGGCAAGTATATCTACAACTGTTGGTTTTGAATTCAATTCAATGACTACATGGATTGAGTGGATGGTTTTGGTAATCCTTGAAGGATTATATGGTCAATATGTTTACATCATCTTGGAATTAAGAGGTAGCAGTACAAAGAGATAACCTAATGTTCATATAAAGTTATAAACGATGAAGATCACTTTCATGACTAGAGGGAGCTATGATTAAGCTCTACTTTGATTGGCTAAATATAATGCCTTTGTTGCTGATGACAAGAGGAAAGTGATATGAAAGGTTGATAGCCTGAATCCTGTCACAATTTGGCTCTAGTACATTCAGGGAGATGAAAGCTCAATTTCATGAAGATACGAAGAAGAGGAGGAGCCATGTAGCTACTTGAAGATCTCCATGAAAGACTAGTAGCTGATGTATTGATGAAGACACACTAGAAATCTTCCCAATTGAAAGGAAGTAAAAGAATCTCCTATATGCTTTATAGGGAGTAAGAAGTCTCCTTACATGTTTGAGAAGGAGCAAGGATATATTCCCCAATCGAGATGGAATGAGAATCTCCTCTCTAGGTTGAGAGGGAGTGATGTTAAAGACATCATATTCTCCATGTGTCATACATTAGACCAGGACTAATAGTCTTAAGTCTTAGTGAGGCACTAGGAAGGAGAATGGAGGATTGGATAAGCATCTAAGATTAATACTCGAGGATATAGAATCCAAGATAGGAAGAAGTCTTGTTGATCGACACTCTTTGAGGATTGGACATGTATCCAAAACAAGAGTGGTCGAAGAGGACCAATATTCTTTGAGGGTTGGGAACCCAAGATAAGAACGTCCTAGTGAACGTTCGAACGGGGTATGTACCTTTAAGAGGTAGTGTGGTGTCTCACATAAAGCCTCCGAACATTATGCTTTGATACAAATAGAGCTTGTCAAGCTAAGGTCTTACTATGTTGAAAATGTTAGTTATGACGTTGATGCTTAAAGATGGCTTACCAATCTGGCTCATCTTATGAGAACTCTTCAGTTTGCTAATATCTTTGTATTGGTTTACAATTATGAATACCTCCCTAGTTAGCCCTAGTTTTGGTCTTCATAATTGTCATTGTACTCGTGTCATTATGTATATCTTATGTTAGAAGAAAAATAAGAAAGAAAAAATATTATTTTTAAGAATGGGTTTCATGCTCCATTTTATTGGTCAACGCGGTCAAGCATGCATTTCATGTTGCTAGGGTTTGTCAAGTCAAAAGAATATTTTTCTTGAGTTAAGAGAGTCTTTATCATTTGTATAAGACCCTATTGGGCAAGTTGTAACATCTAAAAAATATTATTTTTGAGTCTAGAAAGTCGAATTGGACCTCCAAGACAAAGTTAGCCCTGCCAGAGGAAGTCGGCCCAGTTTGAGGCTATTTGACCTCCACATAAGCATATATATAGAAGCTGCTCGACCTCATTTGGACACACACACTTCTGTAGTTTGATCTCAAGCACGAAAGAATAAGGAAAAAGGAGCGAAGGTTTAGGAAGAAGAAGCATCTCAAGAAGAAACCGAAAATCTAAGTTTTGTGATCATTCTCCCTCACACGTGCGAAGGTTCTAGGGTTTTTGCTGTTGTTGTAGCGCTGAAAGGTGTAGGCCAAAGTTGCAAACATGGATAGAAGGTCGAGACTTTGATTTGATCAAGTTTGTCTTTCATTGACCTTAAATTGCTTGAGGGAAGATCTTTTGGAAGGATGACACATGTAAGAAGGCTAGGGTTTCTGCTGTTTCTATAGGCTGAAGTTGCAGGTCTAATGTATAAGGCCAAAATTCTGAAGTGGAGCAGATTGAACGAGGCTTGGAATTTGTGGACTTGGTCAATTTTTGACTTGTTTGAAAGCGATTCTTGGAGGGCTAATTTGGTGCTTAGAGGAGGTCTTGAATTTGGTCTTGGGGTCTTGGATTTCTCATTTGAATTGATTCAATAAGAGGAGATTCTTTTTGGGTTTTCCCCTTGGAGGGGTTTAGCTCTGGCTTGGAGCCTACTTATGTCCATTGTCTTTATTGTTTATGCTCTTGATAATTGTTTGATGAAAATTGTGTTGATTTTTGGTAGCATCGGATGTGCTCTAGCCATGAAAATTGGTGGAGAGACTAAAGCACATGAGATCTCCAAGACCCAGAAATCACCTGGGGAAATTCGACCTGGATGTAGAGATATTAAAATAATTAATATTTTTAATGGGGTTCTTAAGTTTAAACTTAGGAAAATTAAAATATTAATGTGTATTAATATAATATCAGTGAGAAAGTTGTAAATAACGAGGATCAAGCCAAATTTAATCTTAGCCGTTGATTAGGGACTTAATTTGGACTGTTGAATCGTCAACAGGAAAAGTATAAGAGGAGGCTTGAGCGTCAGTTGGAGATACACCAAGGAACTTGAGAGATCAGTGAGTTCAATTTTCTGGGGTGAGGTTTGTTGAGGAAATCGAACCAGTGATCAGTTGCAACGCAGTTCGGCAGAAGGCCGAGAATACATAGCAGAGAGGTAGAGAGAGTGCAGGAGAGACAATGTAGAGGCTAGGAAGGCTGATGCAGAGACTGAGGAGGTCAGCGCAGAGGACGGAGAGGGCCAAGAGGTTAATGCAGGCAGCACAGAGCGCTGTAGAGCTGACATTGGGCTGAAGAGGTTGCGCTGAGGCATTTTCATGGGACAGACTGAGAGCTGATTGGCTGACACATAGCCATAGGAGGGTGACACAATCCTTGGAGGGTGACGCAGTCCCTGAGGGTAGTTTGGAGCAGCTTTTGCTATCCGGCTAAGGGAACAGTCGAAGTCACTGTGGGGCTATTCATCCTATTGCTGATTAGCTGGAATATTTGTGTCCGAAGAGAGGTACTACTGCCGAGGGCATTCTCTGTTGGGTGAGCCATTTCTGGCACCTTAGTTGTATTCATAAAATTGCCTAATAATAAAACCCTCATATCTGCTGCTCCAGTTTTCCCGCATTGGGTTTTTCCGGGAAAGATTGTCCAAAAATAACGATGTCCCTTATGTTGTCTCAATTTATTTCAGTTGTTGATCTGTATGTTTGTGAAGGCTGCAATTGTGTTTATTTTGATATTTATGCATATAAGTAACTTGTTAATGTAAAGAACAAGTAGGAGATAATAAACCAGTTTATTGTAGTGGGGGTTTCTGGTGTGTTAAATTCAGAAATTTTCACATGGTATCAGAGCAATTGCAAATCACAGGAGGACTGAAGATGCCAGCAAAAGAAATCTGAAAAATTTGCAGCAAAAGCAGCGATCCCGAAAGACAACATTTTTCCAGAGTTGAAGTGACAAGAGGAGGTGACATAGTGCTTAGAGGGTGACTCAGAGGCTCACGCAGAGCCTGCGTCATCATTTCGAGCCAGGAGAGGGGCCAACGCAAAGGCAAAGAGGGGTAGATCATGCCTACACAGTGCCTGATCATCTTTCTCAGCCAAGACGGATTGACGCTGTGGCTAGGAGGAGCAGATTCAGCCCAAGCCATGATTGTGCAGAGCCTGAAGGGCTCAAATTCTTTAGTTGTCGGGGCCAAGGGTGTTGTGCAGATTGTGATTTGAGGAGCTGGTGGGACGTTGTTTCTGTCTTTGCAGAACAGTGTCTAAAGAGACGAAACCAAGGTTGAGGGAAGCACTACCTCAACAAATCTCTAGCCAAGAGATCCAGATCCGAGTTGCAGCGACAAAGGAGGATTGGAGAGGAGTGGTTTGACAGTTGGCCGGAGGATTTCTAGTAAGGAAATCGAGACTCAAAGGGAGTCTAGAAGAGGAGCAGAGATGGCAGTGAACGGATTGAGGGATCAGGACAGATTGGACGGGGTTTCCAATTTTGTCATCTGGAAGGCCAGGATCTTGGCAATCTTGGATAAACATCGCATCAAGGACTATGCCTTGAAAACCGTAGCTATCCCAGTTGACCCAGCTGCTAATGAGAAGTATGAGGAGGTCGAGGCGAAGGCAAAATGCATGATCCTAGACGGGGTCAAAGTTCATGTCATACCACATATCGCTGAGAAGAACACAACAAAGGAGATGTGGGAGGCCCTGACCACCTTATACCAGGACTCTTGCGTGTAGCGGAAGATGCTATTGGAGAATCAACTGAGGTCATATCAGTTGCAGAAGGGAGAGGAGATAGATCGCTTCCTCCTCGGGTTGCCAGGAATTCCTGACCAGCTTACTTCCATGGGGTTTACACTGGATCCAGAGTTTATGGTCAGGATTGCTCTGAATGCAGTCTTCGAGGACTGGGAGACGTTTGTCCAAAGCATTTTGGGCAGAGCGACTCTCCCCAGTTGGGAAGAGATGTGGGCAACTCTATGACAAGAGGAGATCAGGAGGTTGACCAAGGCAGGGAGTAGTGGTAAGGAAGTTCGAGTCAAGAAAGAGGAGGAGGAGGATGCGGCTCTAGCATTTGCGGGACAACAAGGGAAGAGGAAGAAGAAGGACATCTCCAAGGTCAAGTGCTGCAATTGTGGGGAGCTGGGACATTATTCATCTCAGTTCCTCAGGAAGAAAGGCAAGGGAGAAGCTTTCGATTTGAACGCAACTCCAGCTAAGGCAGAGAAGGATGTCGAGACTGATGACAATTGTGCCACGAGTGCTCATGCGCCTCTAGAGAAGAGGTGGGGAGACATCGAGTTGTAGTCAGGAGGATTATATGCAGGGGTAGGATCCTTGAGGTGCCCAAACTCTTGGATCACATACGGCTACGACAACCCTTAACGACAATAGCATGATGACAGGTGTCGGGTGGAGCAAGGTGTGATGGAGCGACAAGACAATGCTAGAGTATAGAAGTTTGTAGCAGCACAGTGGAGGTTGTAGCAGTGCGAGAGGCACAAAGGTGTTTGCAGCAGCGTAGTGTCAGCAGAGGGAGCACAAGATAGCAGCAGAGGTAGCTTCAGCATCACGAGGTTTCCAGACTAACCGAGATGTCAGTACTTGGGTGAAGTTAGTTACTTGCTTCTCGGTAACTGAGTTGCAATGCGACAGTTAGTAGTGGCAGTGCTATGGGCAACATGATGCATCATGTTGAGAGGGAGCTATAGTACAGATGTAGCAGTGGCAGTGGCAGTGTCATGGGCAGTAGTACATGAAGCAGTGGTGCAGGGGATGTGAGGCAGCAGGCCAAGCATCAACACAGGTACTGATGCGGAAGATCAGTGTGATGTTTCTATGGTGAAGCATTACTAGAGCACATTCCTTGCTAAGAGGGAGTGTTGATTTTTGGTAGCATTAGATGTGCTCTAGCCATGAAAATTGGTCGAGAGGCTGAGGCACATGAGATGTCCAAGAATCATAAATCGTTTTGGGAAATTCCAGCCGGATGGAGTGATATTAAAATAATTAATATTTTTAATGGGGTTGCTAAGTCTAAACTTAGGAAAATTAAAATATTAATGTGTATTAATATAATATGGGTGAAACTTAGGAAAATTAAAATATTAATGTGTATTAATATAATATGGGTGAGAAAGTTCTAAATAACGAGGATTAAGCTAAATCTAATCTTAGTTGTTAATTAGGGACTTAATCTCGGCCGTTGAATCGTCAACAGGAAAAGTATAAAAGGAGGTTTGAGGGTCAGTTAGAGATACACCCAGGAACTTAAAAGATCAGTGAGTTCAATTTTTTGGGGCGAGGTTTGCTGAGGAAATCAAACTAGTGATCAGTTGCAGCGAGGGGTAGTTTGGTAGAAGGTCGAGAATACATAGCAGAGAGGCAGAGAGAGTGCCGGATAGACAGTGCAGAGGCTAGGAACGCTGACGCAGAGGCTGAGGAGGCTAATGCAAAGGACGCAGAGGGTCGAGAGGCTGATGCAAAAGCCGCAGTGGTTGATGCATGCAATGTAGAGGGCTGCAGAGATGACGTTGGGCTGAAGAGGCTGTGTTGAGGCATTTTCGTGGGACAAACTGAGAGCTGATTAGCTGATGCAGAGCCGTAGGAGGGTGACACAGTTCTCGAGGGTAGTTTGGAGCAGCTTTTGCTGTCTGTCTTAGGGAGTAGTCGAAGTCACTGTGGGGCTATTCATCCAGTCGCTGATTAGCTGGAATATGTCTCCAAAGAGGTACTACTCCTGAGGGCATTCTTTGTTGGGTAAGCCATTTCTGGCACCCTAGTTGTATTAAAAAAACCACATAATAATAAAACCCTCATATCTGCTGCATCGATTTTCCTGCATTGGGTTATCGGGGATGATTGTCCAAAAATAACGGTGGCCCTTGTGTTGTCTCAGTTTATTTCAGTTGCTTATCTGTATGTTTGTGAAGGCTGCAATTGTGTTTATTTCGATATTTATGCATATAAATAACTTGTTAATGTAAAGAACAAGTAGGAGATAATAAACCAAATATTGCAGTAGGGGTTTTTGATGTGTTAAATTCAGAAATTTTCACAAAGATCTAATAAAGAACAATAAGAAGATAACTAAAGTTCACAAGCAATTATTAAGGAAAAGGAGAACTGTTTAAATAGCTTCCCTACTAGATTCTCCAACACCAAGTGCCATTAGGATAGATCAAAAGGCTTCAAGCAGGAGGCCGAGAGTCTCAGGGTGCTATAGACTAATCGAGGGCTAGATAATAGCTGCCCGAGACCTAGCAAAAGGAGGCTGAGAGCCTCATTAAGTCTAAATCAACCTTGAATTCCAACAAGGGTCATATTTGGTACTTTGAGTGATAGATTAGAGGGTCCGAAGGACAGATTATGAGGTTTCAAGCCCTTAAGGACAAGAACATATAGGCAACAAGGAGTCTAAGGGCTGAAGAGATAATCCTAAACTCCAAGAGTTGTTTAGGAAGCTTGCCAGGTGGGCAGCAAGAGGATAATGGCTCAATGAGCTGATCACTGTGGAGGCAAAGGACAACTAGGTACATCAAGGGCAAAGAGGACAGAAAGGGCTGGAGCAAATGACTGCTACAACAAGTAAGTCAAGCTCTTTTGTCTTTGTTGTGATGGGCATATTGAGGGTTTGAGTGATTAGCTCTGATGTCCAAGATTTTGTATACTAGTTGTATCAGGTTTCATAAAGTGGCATGATCCTTGGTATGAGAGCCCTAATGTTTTCTTATTAATGGACTGATAAGAAACGAGATTTGGGCCATTTATATATGTGTATTTGATTGATTCACTGTTATATTTCTGCTATGCAAGGTACTTATGTTGGGATTTTGTGGTGTGTTTTGTTCCTAGCTCGGGCACATACTAGATCTAGAGGGCATGAAAATTTCAACATGGTATTAGAGCTACTTTGAAGGGAAGGTGGATTAGAGTGTGCGTAAGGTATTAACTCAAAAGGGAGCTGTGAAATTGTTGCAGGGAGCAGCATGTTGCCTCGACATGGAGTAGAAGGTTCAACAAAGAAGGTGCTTTGGCATGGATGAGGTAGCTTTGTGTGGATAGCAAGTTGTTCGTGAGTTAGTATCTTCGTTGGGTTATGAAGTTTCACATTCGGTAGTGGAACCATGTGTAGATGATGTATTTGACCCAGCAGGATGCGAACACTTGCAAAATTGAGTTGCAGTGGCCTAGAGTTGATTAGACCTAGTGTTCGACCGCAACTTGGGATTGACTTTGGAAGGACACAAGTTCAGTAGAAACATTTTCTGGGAGGGAAAACATAGTGAGCTAATGCAGGTTGTGTAGGCTCAAAGGGGGTCCAGCGTCAGAGGGAGACTGCAAAGAGAAGTCAACTTTCCAGTGGAAGTCTGAACTTTCAGCTTCAAGTGAGAGAGTGGAGTTTTCAGCCCATGCAAGGACAATCACTAACCATGTGAGAACATTCATGGTGCAAGGAAAGTCATAGCCCATATGAGGACAGTTATGGGGCACGCAAGGAAAAGTCATGCTGCATGTGAGGACAGTAATGCACCATGCAAGATAAAGCTAGGCCTAGACAAAAGAAGATGTGGCCTACTCTACAGTCTCGGCATAATTATAAGGAGAAAGATTACCGTGATCTCACAATAGTAAACTCTGTTGCCTGAACACAGTCATGACCTCGACATAATTGCAGTCATGATCCTAATGAAGACAAAGTCAAGACAATGATGAAGAAGGTGCAGTCATGGTGGAATAGTGATCTAGCTGAAGAAACAGTGATGGTACAACAATGATGATGATGATCTCAGCAGTGACAAAGAAGAGGATTGGTGTCTTGGTCTTGGAGTGGCATAGTAGGTCAAGGGTCAATTGGAATCTCTATAAGAAGAATTACGTATAGGTTTTCCTCTCCAAGAGGGAGTGGTTTTGGCCCTGGCAGAATGCCAACTTCTTGAGTTCTTGTCTCTTTGTTTTTGATAGCAGTTTGATGAAGTAAACACTCGCACTAATAATAAGAAGAAGATCAAGCTAAGATAAATTGTAAAAGCACTTCACAAATTGTTACAACTCTAGAAAAATCTTACTAATGCTAATTGCCCTAGATTCTTCAACATGGTTTCAGAGCTATGCTTAAGGAAGGGCAGAAAAGAGACATACAGAGATTTGTCTTCGAGGACATGAAAACAAGTTGGAAGGTTTGAAGGAGCAAGTCCACAACAGTACATGAAGTATCAACTTCAGTGATTACAATCATGCACTCAACTCATGTTCAGTTTGATGGAATATATCAATACCATTCCTGGGATCCTCATTTCTTGATCACTGAATCTTCCCTATGAAATAAATTACAGTCTTGGCATCTATGGCAGAATTGATCCAAGGAGTGCCTCTCACAATCCATATTATATCACTGTCTCAATATAGTCAATGCAAGAAGGCAGTTTCGGTGATAAGACGTTCTCTCTATTCAGTGCCTCTCTACACAAAGTCATCACTGGCTCGAAACAGTGTCATAGATACTTCATAGTCTCGGTGCTTTCAATGATGAATGGCTTAATGTAATAACAAATGATACTTCACAATAATGCTACATGATCTCGATACACGGATGCTTTATGTCTCGGGCTCACAGTAATATTCTATACTACATGATTTAAGGATGCCACTACAGCAAGAACAATAATAGTCTCGGATCTCCTCAAGAAGAATTCAAATCGATGGCATTATAATCTCATTTCGTGGTGTCAAGATTACAAAATACAAATATCTCACATAGTTCAGTTTGCCATACTTAAATATATCTTGGATTTGTAGCATGCAGTCCTGGTGACACCACAGTGTGCTGAGTATTGCATACTACCTCGATAAGTCACATTTTGGAGATAATGTTGCTAAGCAAAACTAGGATAAATCTACTTGGGCTAAAGAAGTGTTAGCTCCTCTATTCTGGGCAAGCAATGCTAAGTGCCATAAAGAGATGATCAGTATCTACACACTGCTGCTAATACTCTACAGTCTATTTATGTGTCAACAATACAGTACCATATATCAATAACCATGAAGACCTGATAAGGAGTCAAAGTGCCTTTGAAGTTAAGATGATGAAGCAGTTTCGAACACCATAATAACATATAGGATGGAGCAGTCTTTGTCATGCTTGGTGTTGGACAGTGCAAGGAGTCTTGAGGTTTTCAATAATGCTCTAGCAAAGAATCTCATTCAAAGAAGCATCAAGGTAAGGATCTCCTCTTCATGTGCCAAGTAAGTTTCTTTCATGGTTATGATCTATCTTTGATTTAAATGACTTCGTTTTACAAATCGATATGCTGGTCCTTGCACAAGGAGGATAGCCTCGGTCCTTATAGATAGGTGAAGTCATGGAAATAGGTCTCCTTTGAATTCATGAGAAGAAACTTTTAAAGTTCTCTCACATAGATAATATTGGAGACTTAAAAGAAGTTGGAAGAAGAAAAGATGGTCCTTGAAGGACAATATCAAATACAGGAGAAAAAGAAAATTCATGCTACTTGTTAGGATGGAAGGAGTTGAATGGATTCCATGATAAGAGGGAATAGAATTCTTTAAGTTAGCCTCTCTCTATAAGTCTCTTTCTAGGCTCCTAGATCTTGCATAGAATAAGACTACAATATGTTATAGGATGTGGTGTAACATTATGGAAGTATTAGAAACAAGATCTCGTGACATAATCACGAGGGTGACTATGATCATGACGATAAGTAAGATGCCTCTATCAACAACTTAGGGTTTCCATGAAAGAAGGCAAGTTGTAAGCAACAACTCTGCAGAACTCAAACATTTGAAGAATGCTTATCATGCAACAAAAGGGAAACATCTATGGGATAGGGATCTTTAAGATCCTCAAGATTCTCTGATGGAATCTTCACTAGAAGATTGATTGATCCAGGGATGAAGCAAAGTGTTTCAATAGAAATTCCAACATGTGGAGTTCATGAATAATGATATGATGATGTAAGAGCAGTTCAAGGAGTTGAAGATCTTTCAATCAAGGAAGCTGCTGAAAGAACCCTGGACAACCTAAAGGTAAAATGAGGTATGTATACTTGTATTTAAGTTTTATAATGTCATGTCATATGGTTGCAGATAAATACTTCTATCTTGAGAAGCATAATCGAAAGAAAAGGATCTCCTCTGAAAGGATGCAGAAAGACATAAGTCACACTAGATGAAATCAACATAATATGTTCTCATATGAAATACGATGTGGTTGACTACAATTACATAACTTTGATTAGTAAACTCTAAAAGGACACCTGGGAATGGAATGTGTAAGGAAGGAAGAGATCACGAGATATGCAACCTTGGTGAAGACAATCAACATCCAAAAAGATCAAAAAGACTTGACTAGAAAATCTCTCGGAAAGATATGAAGACTCTGATGGAAAAGATGTAGACCCTTGACAATGGATATCTTTGGGAGATGTGTGCTGATACCTACAAGAAGATGTCATGATGAAGAGCCATCTCATAAGGTATGATTTAATTTAGTATGATGTTTTGATTTCTTGAATAATATCTGGATGAGTTCACGCAGTGCTACTAGAACAAGACTTGTAAGTACAAGTACAACCAACATTCATGCGGTGGATGGAACTCCTAAAGAAGGTTCCAAATATGTACCAAGAAGGCCACCTTCCATGAAGAAAAGAATGACATGACGAAATAAGAAGGAAAGTGATCGATGGATGGTACCCTATGAAGAAGAAGTTCGAACAAAGACTTCATGACATCAAAGGAAAGAAGGAGATCAAGCAGCCGGAGGACCCACGAAGAAGAAGTCGCTGATGAATGGACAAGTCCTTAGCTAAGAGGGAGTTATAACAAGTTCCCAATTACAAGGAACTTGGACAAGTACCTTGTCAGAGGATACTTGGGCATGTCTTCCTCAATTGAGAGGAAGAGATAGACACACCATTCTTGCCTTCACTTGGGAAGAAAGAATGGGAAGATTGGGTAATCATCTGGCATTCGATACTTTGAGGATATTTAGGTCATCTGAGACAAGAGTAGGCAAGATGATCAATATTCTTTGAGGGCCAGGAACCTAAGACAAGAATAGTCCTAGAAGGTCATACTTAGTGAACACCCGGGTGGGTATGTACCTTGAGAGACAATGACTAAGGTGTCTATAAGTCATTGATCTCACCAACATTGTGCTTTGATCTATTGAGAGATAGAGCTTTCAGTCAAGGCCTTGCTGTGGAAACAATGTTGGTTACTATGATGCTATACAAATGGGATTACCAATCCGATTCTTCTTATGAGAAATTCTTCAGATTGAGAATAACCAAGTACCATTGTAAATACCTCCCTAGTTAAGAGGGAGTGTTGAAGAAAAGTGTAACTAGGTTCGGTATTTGTCAATATAATTTTGATCTTTGTACTTGTCAAGAAAAAGAAATATTATTTTTATAAATTATAGGAATGAGTTTCTTGCTCATTCCATAGATCTAGGAAAGTCAAAGAGCCAAAATTATGTTAAAGAGCTCTTCTTGAGCATTTATGTAATGTACATGGGTCAACCTAGTGTCAAGTAGCCCTCCAAGACAAGCACCATCCTTCAAATAAGAAGACTGGAAGCAGACCAATGAAGAGAACATCATGTCGGCCTCAAAATATGCATATTAATGTAATGTCTTACTCCTATAAAAGACACAACGATTCACCTGGACACGTCAGCTAATTATGGAGGATGAACTACTATAAATACCCAGCTAGCGTATCCGCAAAACTGCACAAAAGAATCTCAGACAAGTCTCTGAAATCTCGGATAGGTGCAGGACAAAATCTCAGATGGGTGCAGGACAGAATCTCAGATGACACAGTGGGTGCAGGAGAAACATAATCTCGGACAAGACTCTGTAATCTCGGATAAGTACAGGTAGCTTGAACAAGAGTACAGTGGACAATATTCGGATGGGTAAGGTGTTACAGGCATCTCGGAGGAGCAGTATAATGTCTCGGTTGGGAGAAGGGTCATGTCTCAGCATACTTATGAAGAGAAGAGTCAAGGAGAGACATTCTTTGTCTCGGCCTACTCTACACAGTTTCGGCATAATCATAAGGAGAAAGATTACCGTGATCTCACAATAGTAAACTCTGTCTCATGAACACAGTCATGTCCTCTGCATAATTGCAGTCATGATCCTAATGAAGACAAAGTCAAGACAGTGATGAAAAAGGTGCAGTGATGGTATAACTGTGATCTAGCTGAAGAAACAGTGATGGTACAACAATGATGATGATGATCTCAGCAGTGACAAAGAAGAGGATTGGTGTCTTGGTCTTGGAGTGGCATAGTAGGTCAAGGGTCACGGTTTTGGTATTCATCAATTGGAATCTCTATAAGAAGAATTACGTGTGGGTTTTCCTCTCCAAGAGGGAGAGGTTTTGGCCCTGGCAGAACATCAACTTCTTGAGTTTTTGTCTCTTTGTTTTTGGTAGCAGTTTGATGAAGTAAACACTCACAATAATAATAAGAAGATCAAGCTAAGATAAATTGTAAAAGCACTTCACAAACGGTTACAAGTCTAGAAGAATATTACTAATGCTAACTGCCCTAGATTCTTCAACACCAGACCTAGAGGGCATGGAAATTTCAACAATGACCATCATCTATGTTCACTTTTTAAAATGAGATTTCATTGTTACGCTGTCTTAAAAACCAGCCATACAGTAATGAACCCGCTGGTCTGGACTGGTTCAAACTTCAGACACCTTATCCAACAAAAAGAAAAAATGGTGCTCCACCCCTCTCAAACCCTAAGTATTAAATTATGATGCTCCTGTCTATTTTGTATATTTGGTATCTAATGATTTGGATTTACAATTTTACTGTTTTTTGTTTGTTGTAACTAGTGGAATTGGTAATTCAGCCGTTCTTGTACTTGTGAGACATTGGGTTGATTCCGTCTGCCACCATTATAACCACTAGGTGCACCATTCTGCCCTTAATGTGGACATGTTTTAATCAGGGGGGACTGAACCAAGGATCTCTTAATATTTTACATGAACACCGTGTATAACATGCTTTGCCAAGTGAGCTACACTCCTGGGGGCGATTTACAATTTTAAATTGATGTACATGAATATATATATTTTTATTATAGAAATTTTCATATTTTATATATATTTTTAGTAAACCTATTCAGGATCATAATCCGATTCTTTTTCAGCCCAGTCTGACCCTTGGCGAGTTACAGTGCTGGTTTTGGTTTTGTTACTTTGGTTGACTAACACGTTAGTTCCCAGCCCAAATTGTGAATCATCCACAAAATTTAACAAATTCTACAAGCTGAGATTTCCTCTCTGCAATTTCTATAATATCCATTATAATTAATTTCTGGTTTAGCATTGCATGTTATTGTACCATCAAGGATTGTGGCTTAATTTGACTGCTTTTGTAAAGTGACCAGAATGTAATTCCCTTTTTGAAATGGTTTTCTTTCAAACACTTCATTGTCTGGGAGTCTTACATGCTTCTATAATTCCATAAACTTGGTTTGATTTCTACATTCATAACCAATTAGGTGAGATTCGTTATATCATTTTTGAACCAAATTGCATTTACTTGTTGCACTGAGAAAAGCAAGATGCTCTTACATCTTGGGGTGGAAAATATATGTCATGCTAATAAATTAAAATGATAAAAAATGACATCCAATGTCTACTGTAAAATTGGAAAACAAAAGAGAAAAATAATAATAAAGTAGCACAGTTCCATCTTAACCTGGGATCTCTAACGTAAATGGAGTGAGAGATTTGTACCTGTTTTTTTCAGTGCCTTTTGATGCTTAATATATCTGGGATTAAGATGGATCTATGTCAGTATATTTAGTTCAAATTAAAATATCGACACTGAAAGTACTATAAAAATCAAGGCAGGCTTTACAAATGCTTGCCAACAAAGAGGTTGCTTATATTGTTGGATTTTGAAAACTGAATTACTGGTTTTGCCAAATCTTCTAGGTCATTTCATGTTTGGCAGAACTTTATGACTTCAAAGCATGGATGGATAATCAAATTTGTTGGATTTCAGGAATTTTGCTAACCAGTTGGTTTTGAGGTACTTGGTTGCTTATCAATACTCTAAACAGAAACTCTTATAAATAATATACTAGGTTCGTAAAGAATTGCTGTGTGGAAATTCTGTATTTTTATCATGTAGTGATTTTGTGCAATTCGGAATGATTTGTCTTTCAAAAAATTTGATCATGAGCAGTTTCTGGTGGGTGTGCTCACTTATAAATAAGTGGGGCCTTTGATGCTAATAATTTTTTCCCTCTATTTTTTCTTGCTAAGATTTTTGAAGGACTTGGTTCTCTTGAATTTGCATGAGGAAGTTGAATACTTACAAGAGATTTGAGGTCGTTCCAAGAATATTTTTAAAACTATAGGGATTGTGATTATATAAAATGTTACACCAAAACTCTTAAAACGGCTGCTACCATTTTCCTACTGTTAATTACAAACATTGGATCTTATCCATCATCTTGAGTGGCTACTAGCATCTAACTTAACTAGATTGGACAAAAAAGGATTACAACATACATTTCCACAGGCTGCTGTCTATGGAGTATCGAAGTTCCATTTATGCTTTGTTGAGTTAAAAAATAATAAAATTTGCTTTTTCCCCATTACTTTCCATGTAAGCAACTAACACTGAATTTAAGAACAATTTGGTCTCAGTGAAAGTGTCATGTTCTACAAACTTTGTAATCGATTCGTGCTCTTTTGTTTTGTGTTCTTCTTGGATCCGATCTATAAGTGAATTCAATTATTACAAGTCTCGAATTGATCATTTCCAATATTACATAGTCTGAAAAATCTTGTCAGGACTATCCGAGAAGTGTGTCTGTTGAACAGTCCATAAAACTGTAGTGAATAAAATACTGGGCATGCGTGTAACAGAAATTAGTTGTCAATTTTTTTTTTCTTTTAGAAAGCTGTCATCTGTGAGGGGAAATAAAAGATATGCATTTGTGTTCTCTCGAGGCAAATTATTTCATCTCACTTTCTCTTTTACACTTACGTAGTAAAGTTAACAAAGGGTGAATGTAATAATCATTTCTTGTGAACAGGTACATGAAACGTTTGGTTGCTGAGGTAAGGCCAATTGCAGGTCTAAACTTTACTGATGATTCCCAGGCCACCGCTGTCGGTAAAGCAGTAAAAGAGGGTGGAACATTATTGACTTACGGCAAAAAGCTTCCCAGTCATGTTGTTTACCAAGGTGCAGTTCGCAAACCAGTGGAATGGAGTGAGTTTTTGACGAAGAAGAAGTTGAAAACTCAGCTATTTTAGCTTGTTATGTGTTTCGATGGTGCTTGGGTCCAGTAATTTAAGAATTTATAGTCTCTAAAACTTGCAGAACGAGCTTGATTACTGCATTTATTCATTGCCGAGCATCTCAAAGGGACAACATATTTTTTTTGAACATTTTATGCACCATGGTTATTCTGTGATCATGATGCTAGTTCATGTTTCGGAGATGCAGAAACCAGTACAAACCAGATCAGAGTTTCTATGATTACTTAATAAGGGATTGGAAATCAGAAAGCAAATTGACTGGAGCCTAGTTGGTCATAGCAACTTAGTACAATATTATTGGATATGGTTTCATAGCAACTTTACTACCATATTATTGGATATGAACAAGTTTAGTAATATTATTGCATAGAGTCTCACAGCACCTCTAGGATACTATTTAGAAATTCAACGTAGAGCATGGCATACCATATTATGGAAAGGAATAACAGAGCATATGATCACATGCTGCCCTCAAATCTCTGAGCATAGTCAAAAGATAAGAAAGTCACTATAAAATATCTTTGCTAAATTCAGATTTGTGATAAGCTGGAAATAAAATCATTACGAACAGAATTTAGGGTTGCTGCAATGAATATCCCAGCTGATGGTTGAGGATGTTGTAAGATGTTGCATTATATAGATTTTTTACAAAATTGTATACTACTGATTATTTATAGTTTTAATTGTAAAAAATGGCTTACTTATATTGGAAAAATTACATCCGTGGCATGGAGGAAACCCAACAACATATACATTGACATTTAATGAAGAGGATTTTAGCGAGCTTATACAAAATTAAAACAAACCAGTGCTACATAGTAGCTAATACCTGCCCTTAATTTAAATATAGAACGCTGCAATTTTGATAAATTTTTGAACAAATATCAGATATAAAACAAAATAAATGTACTAAAATTAATACCTAATAAATGTAATTACATATTCTAATAATTGTGAATTAAGTATTAATTTTTTTAAAACTGAAGGAAAATATGGAGCAAGGGCTTGCGTACTTGCACTTTTGGAGGTTATCGTTATATTCTGGGACCAATAGCCATGGAAAGATTGAAACTTTTGGGCCATAATTTACTTTGCCAAATATTGTTTCAGATAGTAGCTTTGGGAAAACATTGGTGACTGGCTTCTAGGCCATATGCTTCACGAATGGAGAACATACCACTTGGGATGTAGACCCACTTTAGTTTTTCCTCCTGATTCGAGATGGGACGTGTTGTTGCTAAATTTGTTACTATAATTCTATCCACAAATTGGCAATGGACTTAGTGGGGAAGTCATTGTTTCCAATCATGGCAGTGACCAGGAGAATCCCAATAATATGGACGTGTTGTTGCTAAATTTGTTACTATAATTCTATCCACAAATTGGCAATGGACTTAGTAGTATATAGGTTGTTTCCTCGGGAAGTCATTGTTTCCAATCATGGTAGTGACCAGGAGAATCCCAATAATATTTGACTTTGATTGGGCCTAGCTAAATCATGTTGAGGCAGACTAGTTCAAAGAGAAAAAAGAAAAATAATGTGTTTATAGTAGTACCACTTTTTGATTTGGGTTGATTTTAAGGTTTTAGTTAACAACATTATGGATTTTTAAAGTCATGGTTGTAGAACATTATAATTCCAACCCCTAAAAAAGGGATGATATTGAGACTATCAATGTTTTAAATATAGGTAAAAACGACTAAATGCAACTTCTAAAAAAGAGAACTTTGAAGGACTGATAAAATTGATAACCATGTTTAAACTAGTGATGGAATTTTTAATTAAATACATATTGTTTTGCATTACACATTATGATTAACATGATGGTTGATTGTTTGCGGTGGGAATATCCTTGTTACTCAAATTTCATCCTTGTTACTCAAATTTCTTGTCCCGCTCTATGCCAAAAGATAAAAAAATTCTTATTCAAAGTACTTCACAATATCTCTCACATGCTTTCTTTAAAAAATGTCCATTATTAAGTTGGATACATTTATAATAGATACGTCTTTTCTATACCAAAAATTAATCTCATATTAGTTAAGAGATGTAACCCACACCAACATACAAACTCGAAGATACCAAACCGTTTTAACAATGGGAGTCATTTCAATGCCTCCTATGAAACATTAACATAATGTTTGATTATTTACATTGCAAATATCTTTATTTCTTATATAAAATATCTAAAAATAATAATTCTAAATTAATTAAAAGATATTAACCACAACTATATATTAAATAACTTTAATATGATTTAATATTTCTTTTTAATATAAAAAGAAATATTTGATAAAATTATTTTAACATAAATGTGGTTGTTAGTGGTCCTTATATTTTGACCCATGGAGACCCAATTTATTCCTTAGTTTACAGAAGTCCTTTACGTCGAGATATCTATTTGTGAACTTAAGTTGAATTTGAGACCAACAACAATGCTTATCATTCGTTGCTTAACCAGATAATAAGCTAATAATTCTTTTGATCTTGTTTTGAATATTTGAACTTAATTATGATTATTTTTTTGATATCCTGCCATCGATCTTCTCGTTACAACAACAACACTATGAATTGATATGTGGAGGGTGACCTGTATAAGTGTCAGGCTATTATTTAATATTATGTAAGAGGAATCCATGTCCTTCGTTGACAGAAGCAGGAAAACGATCAGAATATTCATGACCATTCTATTGTTTTCTAGTGTAAAAGTTACGAGTAATTATACGAGCTAGGGAGTAGCCTCTTACAAAAATAACTAGTGATGGTTGGAAACTCCTATTTCCAACCCCATAGAAAAGTAAATGCTCCCTGACATGCAAGGCAAATAACTTTAGCCCTCTGAGTGACAGCACGCGAATCGAGATAGCAGGCTGGAGAGAAAGGGCTAAAGCTATTTGCCTTGCATGTCAGGGAGCATTTACTTTTCTATGGGGTTGGAAATAGGAATAGCGTGATGGTTTGGTGGCTCAGTTTTTGATATTAACTAGCTCGTGGTTTGGGCAGGAGGCGTGCACGAATTAAATTGTGGATGAAATTGATTGTGAGGTGATGGTTGTACAAGGGTGGTACGTCAATGATGATTACAAAATAAGAACCAATGGAAATGAACCAATAAGATTTGTATTTTTTTAAAAATAAATTATTTTCGTTTTATAAAGTTAACTTTATGCATTGTAATTTAATGTTTGGTCAATGGCATATTAATTGAAGGTCAAGGCACTTACCAAATGCATTATACCTACCAGGGCACGTATAATAACTATCTACAAAACTTCCTTACACCGATGCAATGTAATTGGGGTACAATGAACAACAACTTTATAACTATAATTCGTCTTTCCATAATTTCTTAAATGAAGAGTGGGAAAATGAGGAGTTCTTCATTCTTGGGGTGGTGATTTGTTCCATGAGAAACATTTTGCTTTTGTTGATCAATGCTTTCTTTTGGGCCTCATTGATGAGTCTTGGTGAAAATGAATTTGTTCATTTTGCATGGCACTTTTAAATGAGTAATCAAACTTCTAAAGTGATCCAACTTGATGTAGTCCCCAACTTCAATGTTGTATATGTATGATACAATGAGCAATAATGGTACAATGATATGATAAAATATATTTTGGTGTTAAAGCGTTTCGGCTCAATGGATGAATCAAACATTATAGAATAAGACTTTGAATGACAATACTGATTTCTAAGTTCGAAGATTATGTGGGCTCGGGTTCAAAGGTGAAGGCATGGTTGTGTAATTGAATTTGCAATAATCAAGGCATTTAAAAGACACCAAAGCAAGCTTTGCAATTATCCAATGGCTAGGTTATGATGAAGCATAAATTAAGAAAGACAATTTTGCAATTGTCAAAGGTTTTTTTTCTTTTTTTTAGCTGAGACACCATGTTGTGTCTCATGCTTTATATATTATTTCCTCCAAATAATCAAGGTAGCTTTCATTAATTAAAGATTAGTGGTATCCAAGGATATAATAAAATCCAAATGTTTAATATAAAAAGTGAAACAAAAGGCATTTTGTAGGCTTTTTTGGTTTCAAATGGTTCATTGTGTATGAGAAACAACTAGTAGCCTTACATAGATGAAAAAAAAATTCTATAGATTTTGCTGGTTGGGGTAGGGACAAAGGTGTATTTGGTAGGTAATCATTTTTCTTTGATATTTTGTGAATGTTGAACCCCATATTTTTTATTTTGTATGGTTAGACTTTGAGATTTGATCTTCAAATTTTTTTTGTCTTCAAAGATGAATGCTTTACCAAGCCATAAGTGTTCCCATAGGGTAGGCTAGGGTTACAAAACCACATTTAATCAAAATTGTTGGAAGTATAGTCTTAAGTAATGGCATTTGTAAAAACTTACACAACCATAACAAATTGAAAATGTTTGCTTGTTAGGGCACTCAATGCATCTAAATACAAAATATTGTCAATATTTTTTCTTGGAAATATTGAAAGGGGGGGTGAATCAATATTTCTTTCAATTGTTATTTTATGTCAGTTAGGATTTTTATCACAAGTTAAACCAGAACACAAGAATAGAACAAAAGGTAATTTTATTAATGAGATAGTGAGGGCTCCAATCCTCTTTTACAAAAATTTAGGCCCCAACTTGTACAACAAGATCTCTAACTTCTTCAAGTCTCCAACCTTGAATGAGGACTCCAAACCTTACAATAAATCTAGGCTCTAACCTAGTCTCTCACAAGGCTCCAACCTCCAACCTTCCACTACTTCAAAACATAAAATAAATTTCCAAAAACACCTTCAAAACATCATCCAAATGACTTTAAACCTGTTGCAATAAACTCTCTAGAAACTGCTCAAAAAATGCTTCACATGTTCCAAGAAGTCTTCAAAGAAACCTCTTAAGGTCTTCTCAAACAATGCTCCAAGTTTGCCTTGACAGGTGTCTTCAAGTTTGCTATAACAAGGACTCCAAGTTTACTCAAGGACTATCTTCAACTAGCTCCCCAAGTCTACTTCAAAACTTAAAGAATTCTTCAAAAAGGGTGGGTCAAAAATATCACAGGGATGCCCTAGTTTAGGGCTGAGAATTTGCTCCACAGGGTCAAGTTTTCTACGCCACATGTTTGAAATCTTTAGGTGCCGAAGTTAGTCTTAGTCACATAAATAGGCTTAGTTCTGTGCTCCACAAAGGCCGAATGTTTTGCTCCAAAGAGGCAGAGTTTTGTGCTCCACGGTGACAGAGTTTTTTTGCTCCACAGAGACAATAATATGTGCCTCAAAAAGGATGAATTCTGAGGCTAAACCATACCAATTTCAAAGTAGAAAAGGGAGGTCTACAAGTTTGAATTCTTCTCCACAAGATGCAACAAAGAAGATCAAAATTCGGCAAAAGGTAGCTTCAAAAACTTATCATAAACCCACCAATAAAACTTGATCCTAAACAAAAAAAAAATCACAAAAGATTTTCCTTCACTTGCATCTAGGTTCATGAGATGTGAACCTTATCTCTCTACTTCAGGTCCAAGCTCCTTTTTCTTGTCCTTCATCGAGTTGATGACCAAACTGGAGGAGAAAGGACTTGTATCTATACAAGTTTAATCTCACTGAACTATCATGACTGTTGAGGGGGGATAAGTTTTGTTTATGTAGATTGACTTGACAAAGATAAAAAATGATCAATTTTCAACTTGTAAATTCAATTTCTCTTGAATGATGGAGTCAGGAGGCAAGTAAATACTCATTGGAAAGGTCTTAAAGTCGTTTTTAAGCCTATGTGATTTTTATCTCCAACAAAATGCCCTTTGATATCAAGAAAAAACATTTCTTCAACAATCTCCCCATTTGTTATTGATGACAACAATTCTTTATATCCTTCTCTCCCTGACTTCATGCTCTCCCCCTTTGGCATCAATAGAAAATGCATACTCTAATGTGACACAAGAGATGACCCCCATCTTTTGACGAAGATATTCAAATGCTTATTGAAGTACGGTTTTGAGATGACCCCCATCTTTTGACGAAGATATTCAAATGCTTATCAAGGTAGGGTTTTATGAAGATGTCTGCAATCTGTTCCTTAGTGTTGACATATTCCATTTTGATGTTCTTCTCTACAACTTGTTCTCAGAGAAAGTGGTACGTAATTGGAATATGTTGTCTTTGAATGCATGATAGGATTTTTGGAGAGGTTGATTTCACTGGGATTGCAACAGTAGATGGTGATAGGCTGATTTGTTTATATTTTGATATCCTTCAATCCTTCCTTCATCCATAAGATTTGTGTACAACACTATGCTACTGCTACGTACTCATCTTTAGCTGTGAAGAAATATATGAATGATTGTTTCTTGCTTAGCCAAGAAACAAGACAGTCTCCTAAGAAGAGTGCATTCCCACTAGTGCTCTTTCTATCATCAATGCTTCCTGCCTAGTCTGCATTGGTGTAAGCTATCAAAGTAAGAATTTTTCTCCTAGGGTACCTTAGGCCAAAATGAGGAGTCCCCTTTAAATATCTAAATACTCTTTTTACTGCTTGCATGTGTGATTCCTTAGGAGTTGATTGGAATCTTGCCACCATTCCTACTACTTGCATGATGTCTGGTCGTGAAGCTGTCAAATATAAAAGGCCTCCAATCATTGATCAGTAGAGAGTTACATCTATTGTAGGAGATTCGTTGTCCTCACTTAGCTTGCAACCTGTAATCACATGTGTGCTTGCGACAACACATTCTTCCATCCCAAATCACTTAAGCATCTCCTTGGGGTACTTTGTTTGTGTTATGAACATTCCAGGATCAATTTGAGTTACTTGAAGTCCAGGAAAGAAAGGCAACTATCCAATCATTGACATTTCAAATTCTTTTGACATTTCTTGGGTAAATTTGTGACTCATCTCATCATTGTTGCTACCAAAAATAAAATCATCCTCATATACCAGTGTGATCAACAAACTATTTTTGTCCATCTTCATGTAAAGATTGCTTCCTGCAACTCCTCTTTTGAATCCTTCTTGTTGAAGACACTAATCCAGTATGGCTTACCAAGATCTTGGAGATTGCTTTAATCAATACAAGGCCTCGTTTACTTTGCAAACGAAGTAATTATTTTCTAATAAGTCAAACCCTTCTTATTGTTCCATGTATACTTATTATTTCAGATCTCCATTTAGAAAGATTGACTTAGCGTCCATTTGATAGACTTTGAAGCCTTCAAAACATGCAAATGCTAAAAACATCCTTATAGCCTTTAATTTGACAACAAGAGTGAAAGTCTCTTCGAAGTGAATTCCTTTAATTCGAGTGTATCCATTGCACACCAATCTTGCCTTATTTCCGATGACTTGTCCATCTTCATTCATTTTGTTATTATACACCCACTTGGTTCCTATGAAATTTCTTATCCTTTGGATGAGGTACTAATTCCCATGTTCCATTCTTTTCAATTTGGTTCATTTCTTCTTCCATTGCCTTTATCTAATGTGGATCCTTGCTTGGGTGAAATATTTTGGTTCAACTAGGGATAGTAAGGCAATATCACTCTTTTTTGGTGTGTTTGTCATCTTTATTCGAGTTTGTATTCCTCCATCCACATATCCAATGATTTGGTCTTCTAGATGATGTTTTTGTACAAACTTTAACTTTGATGGTGTTTGAGATGGTTCCTCTTTTTGATTTTCCAACTCATCTTCTTTTGCAACACCTTCCTTTGGGTCTGCATGGATAGGGCCTTCTTCATTGGTTTGAACAATTTCTTTTTCAGGAAGAGCCTCATCTATCTTTACATCGATGATTTCAACTATCTTCCATAAACAATTCGTGTAGCATTTGTAGGCCTTGCTTTTTAATGAGTATCCAAGGAAAATTCCTTCATCAACATGTGAATCAAATTTGCCTAGTGAATCATCACTAATCTTCATAAAACATTTTCTTCCAAATATTCTGAAGCGTTTCATAGAGGTTGGCCTTCCTTTTCATAGTTCATATGGAGTTTTGTTGGGTCCCTATAATACTAGTGTATTCCCCTTATTATTATTGTTAGTGTAATCCTCTATTGTTATTTTTGTGTCCATGTATCCCTCATGTTATTGTTGCGCCCCATAGAATCCCACTATAGTTATTGTTGTGCCTTTACATTAATATTATTATGTAGGCTCTGATTATATTGTGACCCCTTAGACTCCTATATATACTAAGGAGGTATTATCATTTTTATCATCCAAGAATTGTTCATTTATGTCATGTAAAAGAGGTTTCCCCCTCAAAGAGATAATTTTTAAGTCGTTGATCTATCTTTTTGTGAGCTGGTTCCATAACATTTGGTAATATACCTTTGGATTCTAGGGTTTCACTTATTCAAACATGACATCTTGATATTTTCGTTATAATTTTTTATTACAAGGCTTTAGAAGCTGAAATTGCAACCACGTGGAGACAAAATCTTGGTGAACTTCGGGTACAAAGTTAAGATCTTGGTTCACTATATTTTCAGAGATATGATCTGAGGAAGTTAGGGCTTTATCAAGCTCTAGAATTCAGTCTCAAACAAGTGACCTAGGGAAAATTGTCATATCTTTCTCTACGAGCATCAGATTGGAATTTTGCAAAATGTGACTGAAAGTGCATAGGATGTAGCTTTTCTTGTATCATTTTTAGATCCAACTTTGTACAAGTTCGCTCTACTTAACCAGTCTATAATCAGGTCATCGTGGGAGATTGGGCATAACTCTTTCTTGAAGAATCCAATCCTGGTTTGACTTGTGGCATTGGTAACTAGACTCAGAGGGCTATCCCAGGACGAAATTTTAGACCTTGGGAGGCCGAAATTGCAAAGCTAAAATAGTTTTAATATCGTGCTCCTAAAAACAAGAAAAATTGTGTATTTTTTTTTAAAATTGTATAGCTTTTGTTTGAAAAATCAGTTTGAAGTGATTCCAAGGCATATTGAAGCATAGATATCATTATTGGGTTCTAAAATTCCTCCAAAAAAAGAATTATACACCCATTAAGCCTTCATAAAGCTCTACTATGGTGCATGAAGAAGAAGAATTGCAGCTTGATATATCAAAATTACGGGACTAAGTGCAACAAATTTCATTTTCACAAAGAACAACCAAGGATGAACTAAAAAGGGACATAGATGACTTAAAAGGGGACATGCATGGTTTAAAAGAAGAAATTAAAAGTGATATGGGTGGTTTAAAAATTGGCGTGAATGGTTTAAAAGGAAACATAGAAGGTTTGGAAAAGTTGCTACAAGAAATGCCTCTTAATGATGAAAAGCTATTCCATGAAACTCATGATCAGTACAAAATGAATGTTAATCAGGATTTTAGAGACTCCAATGTTGTGTTTAAGACCCACCACATTCCAAAGATCGATATGGGAAAGTTTGATGGCAAGGATCTGGTAACATGGATACTACAGATGGAGCAATATTTTGATCTCCATGATGTGCAACATACACAAAAGGTACACATTGCATCTTTATATTTAGAACCCAATCAATTGTCGATGGCTTTGTTTTCGTAACCACTTTTCACTTGGTCAATTTTTACGGAGGAAATGATAACACATTATGAGGATACAAAGAGCAACACCTTCTTTAGCTAATTTGTAAATTTAAAGAAAAATGGTTCAATGGCGGAGCACATTGAGGACTTCCAAAAATTAAATATTAGGGTAATTGATATTCCAGAGGAGCATATGATTGATGTATTCATAGGGACTCTAAAGGATAACATCCAACATGAGGTTCGCCTTTGGGAACCCGATTAATTGGAAAATGCATTCATGGTGGTAAGAAAAGTTGAAAGCAAAATTAAGGCAGCAAAGAAGTCTACCACTCACAAATATCAAGATGGAAGTGTTGTTGCTCCTAGCCTTCCACTATCTACAAGGTTGACACCACAAAAATTGGAGGAAAAAAAGGCAAAAGGGCTTTGTTATAGTTGTGATAGAAAATACACTAAAGGTCATAAGTGCACTGAGAAGAAATTATTCTACATAGATTGTGAAGAGGAGGAAGAAAATGAACAAAAAAAATCAGAAGAGGAGGATATACACCAAGAACCAACCCCAGAGAAATAAGAAATGAGTCCGACCATATCTTGTAATGCATTGGTAGGAATTACCACTCCTCAAACTCTCATTTAGAAGGATATATCAAGAAGAAAAAGGTAATAGTGATGATTGATTCAGGTAGTACTCATAATTTTTTTCATTGTAAGATAACCAAGGAACTGAACACCAAAGTGTCAAGTGATGGTTGCAAATGGAGGAATTATAAATTTCTCTGGAAAGTGCCATCATATCAAGCTAGCCATGAGGGAATATGTATTGAATAGTACAATGCTTTCCAATCCAATAGGTGATGTTGATGTTGTACTAGGAGTCCAGTGGCTACAATCTTTGCGGATGATATCTTTTAATTTTCAAGAACTTTTCTTGAATTTTTTTGGGAAGAAAAGGAATTGAATTAAGGGGTATCATAGGGAAACCAGGAAAGATAATAAGCTCTAATGACATGACAAAGGTTATGATGAAAGAACAATGGGGTATAATTACACAATTATGTTCACTAGAGGTTCAAACATTAAAATCATCTATTTCTCCAGATATGCAAAAAGACTTGGAAAATCATTCCAAGGTGTTTGAGACTCCCAAAGGCCTCCCACCTATTCATGATCATGATCATTCTATTCATTTGATTCCAGGAAGTGTTCCTCCAAACATCAAGCAAAAATATCCTTATGCCCAAAAGAGTGAAATTGAACGTATGGTTACAGAAATGCTAAACGCTAGTATAATTCAACCTAGTCAAAATTCTCTTTGCTCCAGTAGTATTGGTGCACAAGAAGGATGGATCATGGCGTATGCGTCCGGATTATAGGGAGCTCAACAAGCTCACTGTTAAAGTTAAATTTACCATTCCTGTCATTGATGTATTGTTGGATGAATTACATGGAGAAATTTACTTCACCAAGCTGGATCTTTGTTCAGGCTATCATCAAATTAGAATGAAGATTGAATACATTCCGAAAACAACATTCAGAACTCATGAGGGTCATTATGAATTTTTGGTCATGCCTTTTGGCCTTATTAATGCACCTTCAACATTTCAGAGGTTGATGAATTCCATTTTGAAACCCTTCCTTAGAAAATTTGTGTTAGTATTTTTTGATGATATACTAATCGACAAGTATTGGAAGGATCATGTTCAACATGTTGACAGGGTGCTCAAAATATTGGAGGAGAAACAATTATATGCAAAAAATTCCAAATGTTTCTTTGGAGTACAAAAGGTGGAATATATGGGTCATATTGTATCTCATGAGGGTGTTAAGGTAGACCCTAACAAAATCAAATCCATTAAGGAATGGAAAATCTCCACAACCATAAAGCATCTTCGAGGATTTCTCATGTTGACAAGGTATTATCACATTTTTTTATGAATGATGTAAGAATATCCGCACCTCTAACAACATTACTGAAGAAATATCATTTTCTTCGACTCCAGAAGCAACTAAGGCCTTTGAACATCTTAAAGAGGCAATGTGCCAAGCATCAGTCTTAGCTACGCCAGACTTCACAGAAACCTTCATTATGGAATGTGATGACTCAAGGAATGGAATTAGTGTTGTTTTAATGCAAGAAGGAAGACCCATTGCTTTGGAAAGTCATCTAATAAAAGGAAATTATTTACAGAGACCTATTTATGAGAAGGAAATGTTGGAAACATTATTATTATTATCATTATTACAAGGCATTACATTTGAGCCTTACCTCTTGAAAGTTCTTCTCTTAGGTTATTCATCATCTCTGTCATATTTAAAAGGACACTTTGTTGTATATTGTCTTATTTTACCACATCTAAAGAAAATGAGAGGTAACTTACCTTTGAGTTTGGATCCTTTCTTCAACTTCTTGATAAACTGTGACATTTCAGTATTAGAATCATCACTGTTGCAATCACAATTCTTTCCCTCTCTTGATTTCTTGGATGCTGGAGAATGTAACTAAGTTCAATATTCATAATTATATCAAAATATATTTTATGTAAAAAGAAAAAAGAAGAAAAGGAAAAATTTGTATTCAAGCATGGGTTTCATGCTCAAGAAATTATTATTTTAGTAGTTAAGAGTGTTCTTCATGCTTCTAGGATTTGATGAGTCAAAGAGTCAACGTCCTATTTGGACCTATTGTAAAGAAAAGAGAAAACAAAAATTAATATGTATATTGGTTAAAGTTCCTTCTAGAAAACAAGTCGGCCTACGTGTCAAGTTGGCCCTTCCCCAAAAGACATGATTGTTCACACCCTCTGGACAAGTATAAATAGAAGAACTTTGGAGCTCATTTTGGAAACACAATTTGGAGCATCTGATCTAAAATTTCATAGAGAAAGAGGAGGGCCGAAATATGAAATTGAAGGAGGAGATTTCTTGAAGTCTGATTTGTGAAAGTTCTGCCTTAAAGTATCTCTTGTTGAAGATATGACATTGCATATGTTGTTGGTATCTCATTGATGTATTTGCAGAACAAAAGGAGGGTTTGCCTTGGCTTCTAGAGGTTTGAAGGGTCTTGGATACCTCATTTGATATGATTTTATAAGAAAATAATTTTATGGCTTTTTCCCTTGGAGGGGTTTTGCCCTGACTTGGAGCCTATATCTTGTGTTTTCTTGTGTTCTTGTGATATTCATGTTTTTGACGTTTGGTAATTTTTTGATGAAATAAAAAACATAGTAAAATAATTCCAATAAATTCACAAGTAATTAACAAGATAGGATAAATTATTTTAATTTCGTAGCTTCCCTATTTCTCCAACATGGTATCAGAGTGAAGGTTTGATGTCGGAGGATTGAAGATCACTTTGTAGGCATTCTTCTTGTATATATCACACTACATTATATGTTCCGGATTGTGGATCGTATATTCCTGATAGTAACATGCTTTTGCTTATGAATCACACTTTCTCTTGCATACATATATATCTATGGCTTGATTATTGATTCGTATCTCTTTGAGGTTAGTGAAGGCTCTCTACAATAGGGCTCTATGATTCACAATGATGACATTATAGTAATTTAGAGCTAGAAAAATTTATTGGCATCAATTTGAATTGCCTGCATATTTTGTATGGAATCACTTTGAATATCCTATAGCTTGCATTAATCTATAGCGGTTTGACATCCTCTCCATGGCACTTAACTATCACCCGTGACAATGGACCAGTATTATATAGGCATCACATTATGAAAGTGGAAGCTCGACCATGTGTTTCAAATATATATCTTATATGGCTCATGGTTCGCTATCAAATTGTGGTCCGCTCAAATCACATTTTATGATTTCACAACCTCTGTGGCTCTCACATGCATATGAGGCCTATATAATTACCTCGGTTTGCAAAACTTAGTGGCATATAAAATTTATGACAATTACTTTGTTTTGAAATTTGTATATTTTGTTTCATGAGATGATGGCACGTCAGTGTTGGTTGGCACTTGTATTCCTGAGCTTGCATGACAAGGACAAATGGATAAGATAATTTCTTAGGAATATATTACAATGAACATGGCTTGTTCTTGTGTCCTTATTACAGGGGCTCTATTTCTTGTAGCTCAATTACAATGAGGCTCGTATTAATTGTTTCACTATTTATAACAATGGCACTATAACATCTTTGAGGAGCTCGCACTTCTTGGGGCTTGCATAACTGAGTGATTAGCATTTAATTATGGCTTGAGACTCACATCCGTGACATGCTCACATACTCCTTATGATAGATTATGATATAATAAATTCACTATGTGATGAATTGCATAGCTCTATGACAACCATATCACATTGAATATGAAAAACACTTACTATGACATTGCTCCTTTGGCTATAAAATGTACACAATGTGTTACTACGATCTAAAGTGGATGGTCTCGATACATGATAATGGTGACCATGAAAAATGGTTTTGATATGGTAGTTAATTTTGTCATTGTTCATGGCTCACATCCATTGACAACGTAACTATGGTCGTGATAACTTAATGACAATGTTACATGGCTCGACAACTATAAATGATGTTTGATGGACAATAAACAATATGACGACCTGGTTTTAAGAAACGGGTAATTTCCATGAGGCCGACCTGAAAATAAATTATTCGATCTTAGTTGTGATTTTTTTTAAGAGACCATAATCTTTGCAAAATATCTCAGCCTAAAAGACGATGAATTGAGAATTTGTTGAATGCATTTCATGATGCTTGTCAAAATTTTCAACTTGTGATAGTCATTTGAAGAACAAAGGGTCTGCATAAATATTAGAGACAGTGACATGAGTTTAATGATATGTTAGGTCTTGTAATCTAATGATTTCGTTAGGGTTTTGTAGCATGATAGTAATACATGGATAACATATCTTGATAACTTTGAATTTTCTAGGGTTTATATAGACTTTGTGTAACAATCTCTTGAAGACCTTAAAATTTAGGTTTTTGCAACTAACCTTTTTGTGTGTAGTTGTAGAACTTTACAATTTGTGACAAGCATTGGAATCTGTGGTTTTTAAACCTTACCAAAGTGTGGAATAAAAGGAGAAACCCTAGAGGTGGAAACCCTAACTAATTGTTTTTTATGTGAAAGGAAAAAATACCTAGCTCTTAAGCATGGCATGTACTACGTCATGTTGATGTGAAGATGAGGTATGATAAAAAATGGTCCAAGTATTTTTTAATGTGAAGATTATATCCTAAGATCTAGAAATTAAATGCATTGAGGTATTGTAACATACTTGTATAAGTTTTGCATGGTAGACCTTGATGACTGAAAAAAAAAATCTAGGGTTTGTAAGTTTGATAGCTTTTGGTATCTAGGGTTTGTAAGTTTGATAGATTTTGGTATCTAGGGTTTGTAGACCATATATGAGACTTGAATTAGAAAACCCTAGTAAAGGAAACCCTAACCAATTGTTCTTTCTTTTGGAATCCCTAGCTCTTGGGAAATGATATCTAGGGTTTGCAAGGCTAAATGATTTAGGGTATGTATTAAACACTAGAAAAATTTGGATTAAGATAAATCCTAGGGCTTGAAGAGAAAACCCTAGGAATGGGTGTTTTCATTAAAAGTAAAAATCCTTATAAGGGTTAGGTAGAGAAGTTTCTAGGGTTTATATCTAAAACCCTAGAAATACATTTTTGAGAAATAATAGAAACCCTAGATTGACCATATTGTCATTATGCTCTCATCTTTGTATATCTTTCTTAATTGTACTTGCTGATGAAAATTGCAGGCACATAATGAAGGTTGTCAAAATTATAAAAGCAAGATGAGAAAGATGGAAAAGGAAAGACTTGTGCTTGATGATGATTCCTTGATAATGATGAGTGTGATGGAAAGAGGGAGATGATAATGATGATATTAAAGCTTCCAACTGATGGGTTCATTCCAAGAACACATTGAAAGTTGTAACAAAACCTTGTTGCAATATGAAGACAAAACATGCAAAGGAATGTTAACTTTAGAGGGATAAAATATTATTAATTTGACATAATGCCATGATTAAGAGGTTATTGTGATCTATCAATTATGATATTAATGCTTTTCTTAGGCTCCCTCGTAAGGCATATTGCAAAAGCATGTGAAGAGGCTAGAAGAAGAGTCTACTTGATGATGTTGTACCTACAAATACATAGTTTGATCATGGAATACATGGATTGTGTTGATAACATTTTTGATGGTTTGGACAAGCATGATAACATACATTAGGGGAGTTTTGAGGTCTAAAATGGGTCTCCTAAGGAAATTATAAAATAATAGTGGAAATAATAAAATAAGATTAGATGACATCATCAAATTTTAGAGGGAAAAAATAAAAAAAACAATTTTTTCAACTCGTATTTTCGACTTATCTCCCTATGGGTTTACTCAAATTTCAAGAAGAAACACTCATTGGATGTAGAATTTGATTCCTCATTTAAGGAGTACCCATGTTGCATATTTTTGATGGACCCTGCTACACGAAAAATGAGAAATACATGAAAACTGTGATTGCAATCACATTTTTTCATATATTTATAATTTTTTGTGTAGTAGGGTCCATCAAAAGTATGCAACATGGGTACTCCTAGGATGAGGAATTAAATTTTGGATCCAACAAGTACTCCCGCTCAAAATTTCAGTAAAACATTAGGGATATAAGTTGAAAATACGAGTTGAAAAAGTCGTTTTATTATTTTATTATTTTTTAATCTTTTTCCTTTTTTACTCCAAAAATAGTGAATCATCCCCCATGGTTGACATCATCATCTTGAATCCTATTGGTTCTTGTAAAGTTGATTTTTGTTGTACAGTTTCTTAGGAGGCCCATTTTGGACCTCAAAATTCCCCTAATGATTGATAATGGAAAGTTGATATGAATATTTGAAGAGTACGAGGAAAAACTCTTTAGAAGACATGTGCTAACAATTGTGAGAAATTTTTGGCTCCTTGAAGAAGATTGATGAACCTGTTTATGAAAAAATTGGCTGATGATTGACTAAGATATAGAAAGATCAAAGTCTGATATGTTATGGCGCTATGAGGAGCCGTAAAGCCCTATCATGAAGTAAGAGTGTGAAAGAATTTGGATTCATAAAATGATTGAAATATAGAAGCCTAAGTATGATGTAACATGAGAAAGAAACTTTGCATCTACAAATATATCTCCACAAGTAGTTGTTGTGTTGATGATGTATGAGATGAGCTAAGTATTTTGATGATGTCTCCCTAGTTGAGAGGGAGATAGGATCTATTCCCTAATTAAGAGGGAATGGGGATCTCCTCCCTGGTTGAGAGGGAGTGATGATGGACATTATATTCTCTTCTTCATGTGTCATGCATTGGGCCAGGACTAATGGACGTACATTTAGTGAAGGCCGTGGAGGGAGAATGGGGTGTAGAGGATTGGATAAGCATCAGAGACTGATATTCCTTGACGATTGGGAATACAAGATAGGAAATAGTCTCATGGACCGACACTCTTTCGAAATGGGACAGGGTATCCAAGATAAGAGTGGTCGAAGAGGACCAATATTCTTTGAGGATTGGGAATCCAAGATAGTAATAGTCCTAGAAGGACATACTCGGTGAACATCCTGATAGGGTATGTGCCTTGAGAGGTAGTGTGGTGTCTCACGTAAATCCTCCCAACATATTGCTCTGATCTAGTGGAGCAATAGAGCTTGTTAGTCAAGGCATTAACATGTTGACAATGTTGGTTATGATGTTGATGCTTATATATGGCTTATCAATCTGACTCTTCTTATTAGAATATTTCAGTTTAAGAGTGTTCTTGTACATGGTGTAGAATTATAAATACCTCCCTAGTTAAGAGGGAGTGTTGGATAATGTAACTAAGTTCGGTATTCATAATTATATCAAAATATATATTATGTAAAAATAAAAAAGAATAAGAGGAAAATTTTATATTCAAGCATGGGTTTCATGCTCAAGAAATTATTATTTTAGTAGTTAAGCATGTTCTTCATGCTTCTAGGATTTCATGGCTCAAAAGGTCAAATTCCTATCTGGACCTATTGTAATTAAAAAGGAAAAATATTTTTTTAATATGTATTTTGGGTAAAATCCCCCCTAGAAGCCAAGTCAACCTACCTATCAAGTCGGCCCAACCCTAAAAGACATGAATATTCGCACCCTCTGGACAAGTATAAATAAAAGAATGATGGAGCTCATTTTTGACACACAATTTGGAGCATATGATCTGAAATTTCATAGAGAAAGAGGAGGGATGACATATCAAATTGAAGGAGCTTTCTTGAAGTCTGATTTGTGAAAGTTTTTCCTTAAAATATCTCTTGTTGAAGATATGATGTTGCATGTGTTACTGGCCTCTCATTGTTGGATTTGTAGAACATAAGGAGGGTTTGACTTAGCTTCTAGAGGGTTGAAGGGTCTTGGATATCTCATTTGATATGATTATATAAGAAGATAATTTTATAGGTTTTCCTCTTGGAGGGGTTTTCCCCTGGTTTGGCACCCATATCTTGTGTTCTATTATGTTCTTGTGATCTTCATGTTTTTTACGTTTGGTAATTTCTTGATGAAATAAGAAAACATAACAAAATAATTCCAATAAATTCACAAGTAATTTCTTGATGAAAGAAGAAAACATAACAAAATAATGCCTTGAATGCAACTTCCCGATGAGTTGAATTTCCTGACCTCATATCATATGTTGTGAAAATTCCATGAAGTTCATCCATTGATAAATAATCCAAGTCTTTTAGTTATTCTATGGCACAAACCTTGGCATCAAAATAATCTGGAAGGGATCTAAAGACATTTTGGATAATCATATTTTCATTTACCTTTTCACCTAGTCCTCTAAGAGATTTGACTACCTCATCTACTTGAAGAAAGTAAGCAACAATATCTTCTTCATCATTCATCTTGATACTTCCACACTACCTTCTAAAGGTTTGAATATTTGCCTTTTTGACTTGTCATCTCCTTCATAAATATTGAATATGACAAACCACTCATTATAGAATTCAAAGCCTTGGAATTTGCAACATATGATTTCTTTTTGTCTGGGTCTATTAGTAGAGGAGATTGGATCTTGTATCCTTTGTGACATATTGCCAAACCTCAACTCCAAGAGACATTAAGTAGTACTCCATTGTAACCTTCCAAAAATAAAAATAAAAAATCCATCAAATTGGGGGACCTTAGCATCTTTACTAGCCATTGTGATTAAAAAATCATTCTTCCAGTTGTTGGGATGATCTTGAAGAAGCGGACTTTGATACCAATTATTGGAAATACTGGGGGGGGGGGGGTGTGAATCAATATTCCTTAACAATTAGCACTTTTAAATCTTTTCAGAGCGTTAGTTAATCTTCAATTATTGTTAATGTTTATGCAATAATAATAGTAAATAAAAGAACACAGTAGGCACATAAATTTTAGGTAGAAAACCCCCTCCTGGTGAAAAACCACCAAATGCTTTTCTAATAAATTCTTTAATCTTCAGCCCCAACTGAAATGAAAGCAACAACTCCCTAGAATTCTAGAAAATAATTCTTCTCTAGCTCCCACTGGAAGGACACCCCAACACCCTGGTTTCTTTAGTAATCAATTGAATGAATGCCCCAACACCCTAAACCAACCTACCACCCTGAAGTGTTCACAGGTTCCAATCTGTAGGCGACTTCATGCACATGCCTAGCACCTCCCTACCACCCTATAATGACTGAAATGAAACAAGAGTGTGGATTCATGTACTAGGGACAACGATCCATGATACAATATGATTTACAATGATTTTGACCAAACACTATGACCTATAACCCAACCATGACATCATCCCAATAGAAACTCCTATACCTCCCAACAATGCCTTTTTGACTCTAGGCAGATTGACTCTTTTACAATAATGACTCTTCCAATGATGACACTTTTACAAATGACTCTTTTACAAATGACTCTTTTACAACTTTACAATGATGACTCGTGGCCTTGACACTTCTTCACAATATACGGATGGTTGTCATGTCTTCAAAGGATGTCCTGCTGCAATGCTTCCTTGGTTTGATACTTCAGCTCTAGAATGCTCGCCTGATGTTGTCCTTGAGTCTTCTTCTACCTGCATGCAAATTTACCAACTAAATACAATCCCAAAGAAAAAAAAAAAAACACAACAACCCTTTAACTTACCTCTGCCTGCAAACGCACATGTAAGAACATAATAATAAATAAAAAAAATCAAATGAATATAATGCGTACCTAAAATGTGCTCGTTGTTTGTGATTGTAGTTGACTTGTTGCAGCAACAAAGACCTAGAATCCACACTCTTGATATAGACCTAGACTCTATGCAAGAATATATATAAAGTTGACTACAGGCACTAGAGATATCCTCAACCAGCCCTTATGATAGTTCTTGTCTTCTACTTATAATCAACCTAAGACTAGACTCACAGACTTAGAGACAAAAAAACAAGGAAAACTACACAAACACTAAACTAGTGACATATTTAGACATTGACAAGGTTCTAATATTATAACACAACAGAAAAATCCTACAACCATCCACACAACATAACATAAAAAATGTACCTATCATGTAGCATTCGAGACTGACCGTGGAACCCTTCTGTCACGTAAAAATACACTATGACATCCAAGATACTGACTGTGATATATCATATCATTGTGGCATCAAGAACTTGTTTGAAAGACATTACCGTGGCATCAAGGATGGATTGTGGAACATCACCATCTCAATGCGGCATGAAAAGACTGGCTGTGACATATCATTGTTATGTGAAACATTGTTGTGGCATGGAGACAACACTTTGTGGTATTGAAGAATTGCAAATCCAAGATACAATGTTAGAATTCACTGCAATTTTATATCACCGAAGGCAAAAGGATAGCAGAACTTTCCACAGTAATAAATATGATGTGCAGACATCAAAGGATGGCTCAAAACTGCGGCCAGATTGCACCAAAAATGCCAACGAATCAAAGTCCCTAAAGTAGCTTGAATTCCTGCATTAATTTTTGCTTCAGTTGCAGTTGAATGGAAGACCAAAACCCTCAATTGTGCTTGTAGTGTCCTATCTAGGGTGCTAGACTGGGCTATATTTATTATCGACCAGGTTGCGTAGACTTAGAGGCGTGCGCCTAAAGTATATAGACATAAAGGATCGTTATCTAAGTCTAATCTTCCTAATTACAATGCTATTATTCGATTCGTTATCAACTAAATCACACTATGTATTACTAGCAACCAAGATTCAATTCATTCAACAAATCAAAACGCTGTGTATCACTGCAATCAAGATTTTAGTCGCCTTATAGAGACATCACACATAAAACCTCTGTTTAGTGAATACTCAACATTCATTAACAGTCATGCAAGATAAAGTATATGGAATTCATAAGCATAAAGTTCATGACAGTGCTCTACAAGATAACAAGGGATCGAATCCCTTACAGGATATGATTCACGATCCAAGTGATAATCTATTCAAGCACATTCATAAACATATAAGCAAGTGCATTCATAAACATATAAGCATAAACATAAATCGATTTAATCACTGCGCATATCAATACCAAATACCCTAACTGTAAATGGAATAAAATAACAACAGTATACCATGTACGCAGTTGTCTGCGTTCCAGGTATACTGGGCTTGTTATCCAACGATTACCAAATCAACACAATGCAACTGTGACTATAATGCAAGTCTTTGGTATAAAAATCGAAACTCTGTTCTTGAAACAACGATAATGATAACGATTATACAACCGGTTCAGAACTATATTTACATATGGTTTTACATCCCTTGAAAACGGATGTACATTCATGAGCGGCTGTTGCCACTTTTACCAAAACATGATTTTTGAAAATGTTTCTATCCTAGCTGATATATAAAAAAAGGAAACAAACTTAAATCGATTTGGACTGTGTGCTGTTGCTGCCTTTGTCGCCAACATGCCATAGTTGACCTTCGTTGACCGCGCATGTAGGAGGGTTGATTCCGCTACGGGATAGGTGCTCGTCCATGCTTGGACATTCCGCTTTTCATCCATACCCTTCGCTCTGGCCTGGCTGTCATGCCACATGTCAAACAATAAGCCATTTACAGGATGTTGGAACTTCCTGTAGTCTTTTTCCAAAAACTCCTAATTCATTAACACAAAACCCTTAAATCAATTTCAATGCAATTTAATAACTATAAGACTATTAATTAATCAATTTCCAAGGGATCTGAGAGATAAATGATGAAAAGAGGTAGGAAAATGTCATGTTTTGGGAGGGAAAAAGGGGTCATGGAATGGTACCAACAGTGCTTGTGCTGACCTTCATTAGACCTGTAATGGCTTGCAGTTAAAGTGAAACAAGAACCAAACCCTTTACCTAAATATTTTGTGTTGATTTCCTCCATAGGGGTATTACAAAATTAAGAATCTTTGGATACTTCGTTAAGATTTCATCACATATATGTATTAGAAGGTTCATAACACTCTTAATATATAGCTTAAGGATTTCATATAAACATTGGATGGGGATCCTTGATTTTAGGAGACACCACATACTTATGTATTGATATTTATCATTTGACCGTTAGATATTAGGGATGGTTTCATATAGGAATTAACTTATTAAATTATTAAATTTATTTGTCTTGTGTGCTAAGGAAAGGAGGTTGTGAGCCTTATGGGAAGAGATGTATTTGTTAAGGTAGGATGGATACTTTTTATGGGATAGAATTAATTTAAAATGCTTCCTAAGATGATGCTTTCACAATTACCATTAATTTAATTAATTACTAATGCTTATAAATATTTGTCCACTAAAATTTTGAAGTCAATGATTGGCTTAGTACATATGGTCCTACTTGAGAGTAAAGTCATTGATTGGTTTACTATCTTTGGATTTTCAATTTATTCAACTTATACAAGGTGAGATTACAATGAGAATCCTTGTCATATCTTGACAATCATTGGGGAATAAGGTGATGTCTCAACCCCTAGGTTTTTAGCCCACTAATGGGGGTTTCTGAATTCAAACGCAAATAATTCTCAAACTGTGAAGAACTGGGAGGCGTACCATATATCAACGGAAACATATCAACGAGTAGAATCCATCGAGAATATATTTGATGCAAAATAATATAAGTTGTCAAGTCAAAATTCCCATGCAAGATCGGGGTAGCCCCTGGTGCTTCTTGGGTTGACATCAATGACAACCACTAATAAAAAATCTCCCCCTTTGGCATTGATGGAAACACGAGTACTCCCCCTGCGATCATGACACCTCTTCCTACTGCATTCTCTCCCCTTTTGTCATCAATGGAAAAGGGTAACTCCCCCTGACAAACAACCATCCTATGGACATGTACACACCTCCACTCCCCCTTTCTACTCGAGTAGATAAGATAAAGAGTCTAATGAAAACTTGGGAGAATCCAAAGCTTTTGGCGAAGATACTCAAATGCTTCATGAGGCAATGGTTGGGTAAAGATGTCAACGATTTGTTCCTTTGTGCCAACATATTCAAGCTTGATATTCCTTTCAATGACCTGCTCTCTAACGAAATGATATTTAACCGAAATGTGCTTTGTTTTGGAATGCATCACAGGATTCTTGGAGATACTAATGGCGCTGGTTTTATCGCAAAATATGGGAATAGGCTCATCAAACTTGACTTGAAGATCTTGCAAAGTTTGCTTCATCTAGAGAAATTGTGTACAACAAGCTGTTGCTGCGATATATTATGCTTCTGCTTTGGATAACGAGATTGAAGACTGCTTTTTACTTAACCATGAAACAAGACAACCACCTAGATAGAATGTTGTTGCATAGGTACTATTACGATCATCAACACTTCCTTCCCAATCTGCATCTGTATAAGCTTGGATAACCAGATCATTTCCTTTGGGATACCATAGACCATATTCTGTTGTGCCCTTAAGATATCAAAGAATTCTTTTGACGAAAATAATATGAGATTCTTTTGGCGCTGCTTGGAATCTTGCTACTTATCCAACTTCCTGCATCACATAAGGCGGGGAGGCTGTCACATATAGGAGACTATCAATCATGGATCTATACAATCTTTGGTCCACATCCATTGTCGAATCTTCTAAGATTAAATTGCAACCTGTTATCATGGGGGTAAGGACTGGCTTGCAATCTTCCATCTGGAATTTTTTGAGCATTTCCTTGATGTACTTGGTTTGATATATGAATATTCCTTTATCCTGCTGAGAAATCTGAAGCCCCAAAAAGTATGTCAAGTTTCCAAACATAGACATTTCAAACTCACTTTACATTTTTGTGGAAAAGTATTTACTTAATCTGTCATCATTACTTCCAAAGATTATATCATCCACATATACCTCGATAATCGTTAGGTTATCTTGATCCACTTTCACATAGAGATTGTTGTCAACGCTTCCTTTCTTGAATACTTGTTGATGTAGATACCTATCAAGATGATCATACCAAGCCCTAAGAGCTTGCTTGAGACCATATAGTTCCTTCTTTAATCTGCAAACATAGTTTTCTTTGTCAGTGAGCAGAAAACCTTTGGGTTGTTCAATGTAAACTTATTCTTCCAATTCACCATTTAGAAAGGTTGACCTAACATCCATTTGGTAGACCTTGATTTTTCTTGAGCATGCATAAGTGAGAAACATCTTGATAGCTTACATTCTGGCAATGAGAGAAAATGTTTCTTCAAAATCGATTCCCTCAACTTGTGCATATCGTTTGCAGACTAATCTTGCTTTGTTCCTGGTAATCTGTCTGTCCTCACTCAATTTGCTTCTGAAGACACATTTAGTTCCAATAACATTTTTATCCTTTGGTCATGGAACCAATTCCCAAGTGTCATTCTTCTCAATTTTATCCAGTTCTTCATTCATAGCTGCTACCGAGTGTTCATTTTGACTAGCCTCCTCAAAATTGCTAGGCTCAAAATTCGCTAAAAGGGCAAGATGGGCTTGCTATGATGAACGAAGATGTCGACTTCTTCTGGTTCCAATTCCTTCATTTATGTTGTCGATGATCTAATTTGATAGATGATTCTTTTGATAAGATTCTTTTGAACCTTTTGGAGAAACTTCTTGTACATCCTGCTGATAATTTATTATTTCTTCTTGGTTGACTGGTGTTTCCTTATTTGATTGGTCTTGTTCTGGAGCTTCTTCTTCATCCTTCACAAATTCTACCTCAATCCCCTCAGATTTTCTTGAAGAGACGATCTCATTGTTATCCTTTATAACACAGTCTTCGTCAAAAGTAACATTTATACTTTCAACTATTTGTTTTTTCCTTAGATTGTAGCATCTATAGCCCTTTCTTTTGCGTGAATAACCAACGAAAATACCTTCATCAACACAGGAATCAAACTTGCCCAATTTTTGGTCTTCTCTTTTGATGTAGCATTTCATTCCAAATATTTTGAAGTATTTGACGTTAACTGGTCTTCCTTTCCATAGTTCATATGGAATCATGTTACAATTTTTCCTAAGCAGGCCCCTGTTTATAATGAATACGATAGTATTAATTACTTGAACCCAGAATTTATTGTCTACGTTTGAGTCTTTTAACATGGTTCTAGCCAATTCCTGTACGGTTTTGTTTTTTCTTTCAGCTACTCCATTCTACTGTGGTGTTTTGCCTCTTGAGAATTGCCCTTTTATTCCATGTTCGTCACAATATTGCTGAAATGATTTGAACGTGAATTCTCCGCCATTCTCTGATCTTAGACATTTTAATTTCAAATCTATTTCATTTTCGACCAATTCCTTGTATATTTTGAAACATTTGAATGCCTCAGACTTTTTCTTCAGGAAAGTGACAACTGTCATTCTTGTGTAATCATATATCATTAACATAAAGTATAATTCACCGTCTAAACCTTTTGTTCTCACAGGACCACATATATCAGTATGTATTAATTCCAATGGACGCGACGCAAAATGTTCCTTTGTCTTGAACTCGACTTTTGTCTATTTGCTGTGCCAACAAGATTCACATATCGTATTGGTAGGTTTTGAGATTTTCGGCATTTCTCTAACTGCTTCCTTTTTTCTTATCTTGACCAGATTGTTGAAATTTATATGTCCCATTTGTTTGTGCCATAACCAACTCTCACCTTGTTTTTCCAAGAAACACTCTTTATGTGTCTCATCCAAAATATATATGTTGTTTGGAGCTCTACTTGTTATAGCCACATTTTTACCAAACTTTCCTTTCCTGATTTCACATTCTTCAAGTTGAACAACACATCCTTTTCTAATGCATCCTTGCTTCCAAGAGTGACCGTACCTGCTCCTATGACGTTTGAAGACCCGTCATTTCCAAAAGGCATTGCTCCATCCTTCTTTTCTTTCAAGGATATGATATATCTCCAATCATATGCATTGAGCAACCACTGTCAAATACCATATGTTTCTGTTGCTTTGAGCCTTGAGACTGAGAGCACACCTTTCAATCTTCCTTTTCCATACTTGTTCATTCTAATTTTGCGAGAATTACTTTGCAGAACTTCCAAGTATACAATCTTTGGCCAATTTTCCAAAATTGATACATTTGTAACATTCGACATCATCTCTCAAACGATCAAATCTGTTGATATTCTGCTAAGTTTTGGAATATCCATTTCTGAGATATCCCCTGGAATTATATTTATTCCAAACATACATGCGACATTCTATAGCTCTATGTCCAAACCTTCCACATGAATAGTAATTACCATAAAAGATAGGTTGATACCTAGGAGGAAATATTCTTCGAGGAATTGTCTTCTAAGGTTATTCCTATGAGTCTTGATCTCTCGATCTAGCCGGGAGTTCTACCTGCTTGGTAGATTGTGCATATCCATCTTCTTTAGTTGTCATAGAAGGACTTGACTCCTTTTCGAATTTTTCTTTGTAACCAAGATCAGTATTTTCACTACATGATTTTTGGTTGCTGATAAGTTCATCCAAAGTGTTTGAGCTATTGGCGTAGTTTTGAAGAGTTTTTCCATTTTTTATTTCCTTTCGTAAAGAAATGATTTCAGCTTCCAATGCTTCTCTTTCCTTTTTGCTTTCCTTTAATTCTTTCCTGAGCGATTCATCAATTTATTTGTATTCTTCAACCTTGATTTTAAGATTTAGGACATGTTCCCTTTCTGTCTTTAATTCATCTTCAAGAGTGTTGACACGCTTCTTCTCAGCCTTGAGCTCTTTGATAACCCTGATCACTTCGTTTTGAAATTCAACCTCAGTCATTTCTTCTTCTTCGTCTCCTTCTTCATCAGGTGCCTCTTGCTTATTGTGCTTGGCCATAAACAATACTCTTTCATTGAATTCTTCTTCGTTATCACTGTCTTCTTCGGATGAAGAGCTATCTTCTTTGGAGAAGAAACTTTTCTTAAACAATTTCTTCTTGCCTTTTTTGTTGAAATTCCTAGGAATTTTCTTTCCTTTCGTAACAACCTCATTTTTGTGAGGACATTTGGCTGCAAAATGCCCAACCTCACCACAATCAAAACATATTAATGGAAGTTTACCTTTGAATTTTCCCATACTTGTTTTCAATTTCTACGTGAAATAGGAAAACTCTTTATCTGAGAATTCTTCTTCATCTTCTTCCTTTTTCTCATCCTTACAATTGCAAATTTTTTCTTTCGGAGTTTGCTTGTCCTTACTATTTTTCTTGGATGCGTCAAATGCTGTTTCTAAGTGAGATGTTCCATCCCCTTCTTCAATCCTCATTTGATATGCCTAATAATTCCATGCAAATCATCTATGATGAGATTGGTCAGATTTGATCTATCTTCCAAGACAGATACCTTAGGGTTAAATCTTGCTGGCAAGGTTCTGAGGATCTTTCAGACAACAATTTTCGTTTCAACAAGTTCTCCCAAGCCTTCCAATGTATTTTTTGTTTCATCAACATGCTGAAAGTATGCATCAATATCTTCATCTTCCCTCATTTTGAGTTGCTCAAAATTTTCCCTGAAAATTTGAATCTTTGCTTCTTTCACCTTTGAGTCACCTACATATATATTTTCAAGCTTGCCCCATACCTTTTTAGCAGTTTTGCAACTCAATACCTTAAGATAAACAGATTCGATAAGCCCACTGATAATAAGATCTTTAGCCTTTGAATCATATACCATATTTTTCTTACCTTGTTCATCCTGGGTCGGTGTGAATCTTTTGTCAACGATTTCCCATACTTTGTATCCTTGCGCCAAGAAATGAACCTGGTTTCTTCCACTCCAAAGTGCATAGTTATTTCCATTGAACAACGGAAATATATTCTTGTTAAGTTATTGTATGTTCTATGCTTATAACAGTTTACTTCTTTTTCTTATTATATTCCACCGATTAGCAATCACATGTACATAAATTCAAGTGTAGATAGAACATTAAACGATCGACAGAAAACAAGCCAAGACAAGAGACACAAGATGTGGCGGCTAGCCAGGGATAAACCCCACAATGTGTGGGGAAACCCTTTGACCAAATCTTCTTTTATCTTCAATAATTCAGCAAAGAGAAATAGTACAATGAATCTAATTCATATCAGCAGTAGCAAACCCTAGATCAGCAACATCAACATTAGCGGCTTCATTATCAAACTAGGGCAGACGATATCTCACAAACCGACTATCGGATTGACTTCATTCCACCACCAAAAGTTTTGGCTTCCAGAGGAGGTTCAGATGAATGTAAAACACAGTTCAGATGAGGAGATATTCTAGGCCACGCAGGTCAATCTTTACTTCTGCAGTTGCAGCTTCAGTTTCAGCAGTTTCCGGCTTCAAACTAGGGCAGTCGATATCTTGCAAACCCGACCGTCGGATTGACTTCATTCCACCACCAAAAGTTTTGGCTTCCAGAGGAGGTTCAGATGAATCTACAGCGCAGTTCCAAAGAGGAGATCTTCTAGGCCTCGCAAGTCAATCTTTACTTCTGCAGTTGCAGCGTCAGTTTCAACAGTTTCCGGCTTCAAACTAGGGCAGTCGAATCTTGAAAACCGTTCATCATTGACTTCATTCCACCACCAGAAGTTGCGGCTTTCAGAGGAGGTTCAGATGAACCTACAACGCAGTTCCAAATAGGAGATCTTCTAGGCCACGCAATTCAATCTTTACTTTTGCAGTTGCAGCTTCAAATTCAACAGCTTCCGTCTTCACATGTGTGAGAGAGAGAGACCCATTTTAGTGCAGTAGAGAAGAGACTCATATCTGCGCAGTAGAGAGAGAGAGATGTGATATGGAAAAGTCCTCTTATATTTATACACAACGTTGGTGGGTGAATAGATGTGACTGTTGGGCTTCTGAGCCTACATGAGTTGTAGGTCGGCTTGATAATAATTCCACAATCAAAATAAATTCATATCTCCATGAATACTTATCGGAATTGGGTGATCTTTATATCAATCCTACACCTCTCGACGAGAGGAATCTAATAAAAATATTATCAACCATGAATAAGATGACCCACATGAAGTTTTGCCCTGGTTGCCAATTTTAACACTCTCTCTCAACCATGGAGAACTTCATCTGCAATCTGTCTATCGATCGTTACTATTCATCCATCAAATGCACTGCCCTGAATAGCCTGACCCTTGCCCTGCTCTGCTCAATTCTGCCTGATCTGTTTTGACTTGTTCTGCCCTGTACTGATCTGTATTGTTTTGCTCTATTTTGCTCTGCTCTTGCATTGTTCTGTTCTGCTCTGCTTTTGTCCGAATTATGAAGAAGAAGAAATGATCAAGGATGTATCATACTGACTCAAAGTCAGTCTCAAAGTATGTACCATTGGTCCCAGACAAGTCTCAACCAACCCGAAGTCAGCGTCATAGTGAGTACAACTCCACTGGTGCTAAACCAGTATCATCCTCCACTGACTCAAAGTCAGTCTCAGAGTGCATACCACTGGTCCCAGACCAGTCTCATCTGACCCGAAGTCAGCTTCATAGTAAGTGCCACTCCTACCACTGGTCCTAGACCAGTATCGTTGTCTCAGAGAGTGTACCACTGGTCCCAAACCAGTCTCAACCGACCCGAAGTCAGCGTCATAGTATGTACCACTCTCACTGGTCCCAGACCAGTATTGCACTGACACGAAGTCAGTCTCAGAGTATGTACCACTAGTCCCAGACCAGTATTGCACTGACACGAAGTCAGTCTCAGAGTATGTACCACTGGTCCCAGACTAGTCTCAACCGACCCGAAGTCAACGTCATAGTATGGTACAACTCCTACTACAATCACCATGGAGAACACATCAATCCAGGCCTCAGAGGAGAACTAATCATCCTGCTACACAGGAGAGTGAATCATCCTGTTCCACAAGAGAGTGAATCATCTTGTTCCACAAGAGAGCGAATCATCTTGTTCCAGTGCGCACCAACCAAGGGAGGGTGAGTCACCCTATGGTCGTATGTTGCTCCAGTAATAACCACAAGCCCTCAGAGCTCCCAGAGCTCAATGAATGCAACATGCAGGACCCTTGTACAAGGCTTTCTTGCCAACTCCATGTCGTTTGGGAAAATCACAGATTAGATCTTTCCTCAGGGCTTTGACAAGGTGTATCAACATGTACATCATCTTAATGCGATGGAGCCTTCTTGCTCATCAATTTACCATATCCCGGATGATGTCTATCTGCTGGAGCAATCGACGAATATGGGATTCCTCAATAATCGAATCCCATCTATGGTTGTTATAGAGAATCGCAGTGGTATCCAATGTAAATTCAAACAACTCATTGAAGAGCTTTCGCAACCAGACTGCCTCACACGAGGTCATGCTAGCAACAATATATCCTACTTCGGTTGTGCTAAAAAACCACCGACTTCTACTTCTTGCTCATCCAGGATATGGGACCAGATCCCAAGGTGAAAAAGCACCCAGAAGTGCTCTTACTGTCCACTACACTGCCTGCCCAATTTGCATAAGTATATCCAAGTGGTCTCACATCTCCGACAGTGTATCTTAACCCATTGTGCCACGAAGATATCTTAGAAGATTCTTGGCATCAATCCAGTGAGGCTCAACCAAATATGAGCTCATAATGCTAACTGCAAAACATATGTTTGGATGGAGGTTCACCAAGAACATCAATGCGAATGAGTTTATGAAACTCAAAGGAATTTCCCAAATCTATTCTGACATCACTACCATATAACTTTTAAAAGTTAAGATCCTCAAGGTAGTCACAGGCTTGTAGTCCATCATACCGAATCTTTCCAATATCTTCACCACATATTTTCCTTGGGATAGAAAAATTTCCCCCGGCTTCTACCACACTTCAAGTCCTTGGTCCTTCATTTCAAATTCAGAAGCCAACTCCCTCTTACTTTTGTGAATGAGAGGGTCTGCACCTGTTAGAAAGAGGTCATCCACATACAACACCAGTATGAGAGGCTTGTCATCTTCAACCTTAAAGTAAAGGTTCGGATCAGCTTCACTCCTAGTGAATCCCAGCTTCATCAAGTAGCTATCGATCCTCTCATACCATGCTCCGGGTGCTTGCTTTAGCCCATAGAGAGCTTTCTTCAATCGGCATACATGAGATTTTCGATCATAAATCTCAAATCCTTCGGGTTGCTCCACGTAGACCTCTTCTTTGATTGAGCCGTGCAAGAACGCAGTCTTGACATCCATCTGATGTAGGTTCCATCCTTGTGAAGCGGCAAGGGCTATGATCGAGAGGATGGTCGTATATCAGGAAACAGGTGCAAATATCTCATCATAGTCTATACCTTCCTTTTGGGAGAAACCTCGAGCAACAAAATGAGCCTTATACTTTTCCGTACTTCCATCTGCTACATGCTTTATCTTGTAAAACCATTTGGAAGTAACAACAGTCTTGTCCTGGGGTCTGGGAACTACTTCCCAAACATCATTCTTCATGATAGACTCATATTCTTCGGTCATAGCATCCTTCCATACTTGATGCTTGACGGCATCTGAGAATGACGAAGGCTCATTTTGTATGATCGTGCTCATCATGGTCAGGTATCCTTGATACCTATGAGGTTTCCTACTTTCACGAAAGGTTCCTCGGGGTGCAGCATGTCCTTCAGCATCATCAAGTAACCCCTTAAGCCATGAAGGTCTCTTTCTAGAAGAGGAAGGCTCATATGGAGGAGGATCAATCGGATCCATGGGTTCTTCTACATCAGGCATTGATTCATCATCCTTTTCTTTCGGTTCCCTGGAGTCGGCTTCTTGAGAGCTCCTCAAAGTCGGAAGACTGTTCACTTTGCTGAGAGCCATATCTTCATCAAAGGTGACATCATGAGTAATTATGACTTCCCTTTGACCAGTTACATATATTCTATAGCCTTTAGTATTTTCACCATAGCCCACGAAAATTCCCTTCTTTCCAGATGCACCCAATTTATTTATTTTCTCTTTCGGCACATGAAAGTATACAGGGCTTCCAAAAATTTTAAAATGAGAAACATCAGGTTTCTTACCGGTGAATTTTTCTTCAGGAGTCTTGGAACCCAATGCTTGATGAGGGCATCGATTTTATACATATACAGCAGTGTTTGCAGCTTCAGCCCATAGAAACTTCAGAAGACTTTGATCATGTAGCATGGCCCGGACAGCTTCCATAATTGTGCGGTTCTTCCTTTTTGCCACACCATTCTGTTCAGGAGTATATGGTGTAGTAGTCTCCCTCTTGATGCCAGCCTCTTTACAAAAATCATGGAACTCATTAGATTCATATTCAGTCCCATTGTCAGTTCTTAAGATCTTGATCTTCTTTTCAGTTTTATTCTCGATTAAAGCTTTGAAGTGTCGGAACCAAGGGAACACTTCATCCTTCTTTTTCAAGAAGTATATCCAAGTCTTTCGAGAATGGTCATCTGTAAAAGTGAGATAATATGAATATACTCCCAGGGAGTTCACAAGCATCATACCTGATATGTCTGAGTGAACTAGTTGTAATATATCGGAGGTCTTGCTTTGACTTGAAGGGAATGGTCCCCTTTTTAGCTTTCATTCGACACATCCCAGACATACACCTTCTTTCTCTACTTGGAATTCAGGCATCCATGTTACCATCTGTATTACATTGGGTAGAGCTTTGTAATGAAGGTGAGCAAACCTCTGATGCCAAAGTTCGGACTGAAGCGTTGTGTCACAAGACATGACACCTAGCGGACTTCCACTGACTTGATATAAAGAATCAACTCGAAACCCAAGAGTGAAAGCATCTTTAACATTATTTTTCCATATGCGTACCTTACCATCGCTGAAGGTTACCTTATAGCCTTTGTCTTCCATTACTGAGATGGATACCAGGTTCTTTTTGAGATCAGGTACATATAATACATCTTGTAAGTGAATCGTATTATCTTGATTCAGTTTAAGAGAAACATTGCCTACACCTTTCACTGGATATTTCATATCATCTCCAAGGACAATTTCCAGGTTAGTTTCTTTCTCTACCAGATTATAGAGTACTTCTTTGTAACCAGTGAAGTGTCTTGAGGCACCGCTATCAATGAGACAAATTCCCATTGAGTCCGAAGGAGCAGAGGTAGATAAAGCAGCTGGAAGATAAAATTCAGCCTGCTTATGGTCAACAATGTTAGATTCATACTTGGAATTTCTAGCCTTCTTGAATGGTTGCCCTCTTCCTTGATTTCCCGCATTCCTCTTGCCTTTGCTATTGAATTTTCCATTCCTTCGATTACCATGAGAGGGATTTTGATCATTGTCACGGTGAGAGTCCTTTCTATCAGGGCATTCCCTTGCATAGTGGCCTGCTTTATTGTGAATGAAACATCATCCTTTTCTTCCACCCTTAAATCCAACCTTTCTTTTTGATTTAGACCCAGAATTATTTCTTTTCTTAGCATGAGAAGAAAAAGCAGCAGGAGGATCTTTAGGCAAGGGCATTTCCTGCTCTTCTACCCTTGTTTCTTCTTGAATGCATCTAGCCATTAATTCCTCGAAACTAGGAATTACATTATTGTTCAGAAGAGTAGTCCTGAACACATACCATTCAGATGGTAATCCTCTGAGAGTTGTGAGTGCCATTTCTCTGTCAGTAATAGTTTCCCCAATAGATAGGAGATCATTCTTGATCTCGGTGATTCTTAAGAAGTATGCTTGCATACTTTCATCTTTACCCTTCTTGATTTCCCTCAGCTTATTTCTAAGAAACAAAACTTGATTTGCATCATTAAATTTTAAATAAACTCACCAGTTTATCGTAGATTTCCTTGTAGGTGTGTAGATCAGAGATGTAGGCTACTAAGCGCTTGTCGATAGAGTCTCAGATGATCTTTTTTGCTTTAATTTCTCCGTTCTTCCATTTGTTCCTGGCATCAGGAGGTGCATTTGATGGAGGCTCAACAATATCGCCTCTTACGTGACCCAACACTCCTTGATCCTCTAGGGTTAGATCGATAGACATCTTCCATCCGTGATAGTCAGCTTTCTCATGGAGCTTGTCTTCGGCAGGGAAGAGTGTTGAGGACCCCATAGTTCTTTTAGAGTAGCCTTGCCAATCTTCTCTTCAATGATTGCTCTTGCTCTTTCTCAGGCTTTGTCTTCACCTCAGCTCCGATACCATGTTAAGTTATGGTATGTTCTATGCTTATAACAATTTACTTATTTTTCTTATTATATTCCACAGATTAGCAATCACATTTACATAAAGTAAAGTGCAGATAGAACATTAAACGATCGACAGAAAACATGCCAAGACAAGAGACACAAGATGTGGCGGCTAACCAGGGACAAACCCCACAATGTGTGGGGAAACCCTTTGATCAAATCTTCTTTTATATTCAATAATTCAGCAAAGAGAAATAGTACAATAAATCTGATTCATATCAGCAGTAGTAAACCCTAGATCAACAACATCAACATTAGCGGCTTCATCATCAAACTAGGGCAGACGATATCTCACAAACCGACCGTCAGATTGATTTCATTCCACCACCAAAAGTTTTGGCTTTTAGAGGAGGTTCAGATGAACCTATAGTGCAGTTCAGATGAGGAGATCTTCTAGGCCTCGCAAGTCAATCTTTACTTCTGCAATTGCAACTTCAGTTTCAGCAGTTTCCGTCTTTAAGCTAGGGCAGTCGATATTTTGCAAACCATTCATCGGATTGACTTCATTCCACCACCAAAAGTTGCGGCTTTCAGAGGAGGTTCATATGAACCTACAATGCAATTCCAAAGAGGAGATATTCCAGGCCTCGTAATTCAATATTTACTTCTGCAGTTGCAGCTTCAAACTCAGCAGCTTCCGGTTTCACATGTGTCAGAGAGAGAGACCCATTTCAGCGCAGTAGAGAAGAGACTCATATCTGCGTAGTAGAGAGAGAGAGATGTGATGAGATGAGTGAGTCCAAATGAGGAAGAGTCCTCTTATATTTATACACAACGTTGGTGGGTGAATAGATGTGACTGTTGGGATTTTGAGCCTACATGAGTTGTAGGTCGGCTTGATAATAATTCCATAATCAAAATAAATTCATATCTCCATGAATACTTAT
>APFE030020059.1:7552-42277 GCA_000404065.3 Pinus taeda | reverse complement strand
GGGGTGATGTGGGTGATGATATGTTGAAGTTTTAACCCACGATGGCTTTTGCTTGACTTCACCCTGTTGTAGGGCCTATTGTGGTGTCTTCTTTTCTAATATAACTTCAGCCACTAAGCCTTCCTCTGATGTATCATCACCTGTAACCTTTTCTTTTGCAGCCTCTGTTTGTGTTTGATTGTCGATCATCAAAGGCTCATCATCTGATATGTCAGTTCCTTGAACATCTTCTGCTTCAGCCTCCATGTGCTCTACCTGTTTATGGATGGAAATATCCTGTAATGTAATTTTCTTCTTTTTATACCATAGCTTCAGGAATTTCTTCTGCACATTAATATTGATAGTACCCACGGATTCCATCCAAGGATATCCCAAAACAACATCCATATTATCCATCTCTGAGGCATAAAAATCACCATGCAACACATATTTATCAATAGAAATCTTCAAATCCTTGTACACTTGAACATCCTCATTATCAACCTGTGTATGTTCAATTTGTTTTGCTGGGACTTGCAATTTCTTTGCCAAGTTGACATTTATAAGATTTTGTTTGCAACTCGGATTGATAGACACAATGATTTTCTCCTTCTGAATCAATCCGTGAACCTGCAATACCGAGATACCAGCCAAAAATAACCCTTTTGGTTCCTTGGTTTCCTTCTTTCCTGTAAAAATAACAGCTTTGCTAGGCTGTGTGTCTGTCTGTGTGTGCTTATCCACAAGATTTGATTTACAGTCAAAGCGCTCTATAAGAGCTTTGGCAAATTGGGCCCAACTCGCAAAAGGTGCATTGCGACGCTGATGCCATAACGCCCATTGTCATCGTTCACTGTCCAAGTACATGGTCCCCACTCTCAGCTTAGTCCAATCATCTTGGAGACGATTCAATTTGAAATACTGGACCATTTGTGCTAGCCATGCGGACGGGTGAGAACTGTCAAATTTATACAACTCCCTCGAATTCTCATCTAGGCCCGCCATCACAAAAATATTGGTGAAAAATTGAAATGGTCACAGATCCGTCAATATTGCTTAGAATCTCTATTATAACCTGTTTTTAGAAATGGAACAACCACTCTGCATCTTCCCCTGTAGTAGAAATCTTGATCAAGACACTTGAAATTTCAGATCTGCGCTGCTACTCTCCCGCCGTCACCCAAAATTTCTACAAAAAGCGCTGATTTTAATTCAGCGATATCTCCCTCATCCGGACTCCGATTCAACTAATTTTTTTTTGAATTTGGGTATTTTTTCACAAAGAATCCAGATCTACAATTATATTGTGCATATCTGGTGCCAAGAGGTCTAGATCTGTGCCACAAATTCGCTGCCCCGAAAAATTGTCTCCAACCCTACTGATTTTTAGATCAGCGATATCTCCTTCATCCGGACTCCGATTTGACCGATTTTTTTTTTGAAATCGGCTATTTTTTCACAAGGAATACAGATCTGTAATCAAATTTTTCTGATCTTGAACCAAAACGTATAGATCTGATCTGCAAACTCGCCACCCAAAAAAAAATCCCTGCAAAAAATAAAAAAAAATTCTCCACGATTTGCCCAAGAAAGTGCTCCGATACCACTTGTTGTAGATCTAACCCAAGATATTATAGATCTGATATGAAAATATAAGATTATGCAAATAAACCCAAGAAATAAGATAGAAATGCTTTATTGATCAAACCCTTAAGGTAGGGCAACACCATACATTCACTCCTTAAGGAAGGAGAATACTCCACAAGCCATATGCCTGTTCATACAAGAATACTTCTCTTCATGTCCTCTCCATGTGGAGTCTCTAGCCTCTATATAGGCCTCATACATACAATACCATCCATCATTACCATGGTTTCCTCATACCATCAACTAATACCATGGGCCCCTTACATTATTATTAACTACTTGTGGTCCCTTACATGACATGGGTTAACCACCTTATTTATTACTATGGCCCATCCCATTATTACATTATTACCTTGGGTACCTCCCTCGGTACCCCATATTACCCCCCCAGGTACATAACAGTTTATATTCCTCTCTGAGAAGAAGTACAATGGATATTTGTTGAACAGTTTTGGCATGGTTAATTGCAATCCTTTGACTACTCCAATGGAGCAAAACTTAAAGCTCACATCCACTGAAGGGGAAGAATTTGAGGATGCAATGAAGTATATACAGCTCATAAGAAGTCTCAACTACCTTACTACTACTAGACCAGACATTTCCTTTGTTGTTGGAATCCTCTCCAAGTTTATGAAAAAGCCTTATGAAGGTCATTTGTCTGGTACAAAAAGAGTTCTAAATTACTTGAAGGGAATGCAAGACTTTGGACTTAAGTATACATAGGTGGATGACATCAGCTTGATTGGATACTCTGATTCAGATTTCGATGGAGGTAAAGAAACTAGAGTATCTACATCAAATGATGTTATGAGACTTGGATAAATAATTGTCTCCTAGAGGTCATGCAAACAATCAATTCCAGCAGATTCCGCAACTGAGGCAGAATATGTGGTAGTAGTTTAAGAAACAAAGGAAATTGTGTGGCTCAAGAAAGTTCTAGAAGATTTGCAGGAGAAACAAGTGCATTCAACTCCTCTTTTGATTGACAATAATTATGCAATAAAGTTGGCCAAGAACCCAAAGTTCCATAATCAAAAGAAGCACATCAATACAAAATACCATTTGATTCAACATCATTTTGAGGCCAAAACAATCCACCTATGAAATTGTTCCACAAATGAGAAAATTGCAGACATCTTCACCAAAGTGCTTGGAAGGGAAAAGTTTGAAAGATTCAAAATGATGCTTGGACTCACCAACATCCCTTTAGATTAAGGGGGTGGTGTAGTTGCTACACACTCTCCAAATTTTTGTCTTACACTCAATTTCAGAGCCTTCCTTGGTCTTGCACATTGTTGTCACAAACACGGAAACTCATTTCATGTAGTTTCTTGAAGTGCTTTTTACCCCTTTGCAAGTTGGGCATATTGTTGTCTTTTCGCATGATTGGTTTCACACAAGGTGTAGAAGCATGTTCTGATGGTTTTGAGGGTCTATATTGTTTTCTATGAGTTTTTCTAACCAATCAAACATATGTCACATGCATTCACAAAGTTTTGAGCATTGTTGCACAAGTGTCATCACGGCCGTAAAGTGTATCTTAAATGTCACACTTGTTGTAACTGGTCATAAGGTTTCTACATGGAGGTAATATATTTTTTATGTGTCATGGGTGATCTATTTTGTTGTGTCTTCAAGTATTCTAAGTGTGAGATGACAGTCAAAACTGTATCACCTCACACACTAGTCTCACTAGTCTAACACTTAACCATTTCTGAAGAGACTTTTCGACCAACAACTTGACTTCACCCAACCTCCCTAGACTGCGCACTGTGCAGTTCCAGACCTCAAGGTGGGATGTTCCATCTTGTCACTATGCAATGAGAATTCCCTGCCTCTTCGGGTTGTTGCACTCTGTAGTTCCTATGCTCAAGCCCTTGTCTTGGCCTTCATGATTGCGCAATCATTCCTCCCAGCCTAACCTGAACTGTGAATTTCGCAAGCACAAGAATCAAAATCTCTCCCTGAGCCTATAAACTACGCAGTTGTGTATTTTCCCAGTCCCCCTTGCCTTCGTCTGGACTATGCAAATTTTTCCCTCAGTCTGGACTCTGCAAATTTTTCCTCGGTCTGGACTGCAAAAATTTTTCCCTTAGTCTAGCCTAGGCTACACATTGCGGAGTCTCGGTGATCAAGCCTAACCCTTGGCCACTTGAACTACGTAATTTTGTAGTCACTCGTCCCTCTCCCCCTACCTATCACCCAGTCTCAGTCTAGTTTACGGATCCAAATGCTCTATCTTAGACTAGGGGTTTCAGACTAATATCATCTTAACCTGAGTGAATTGCAGATGTAGATACTCTCTCACACCATGATATGATGACGAGGGAGGAGATGCAAAAGAGAAGCATGAAGAAAGACATATTTGTAGCTGGGAATGCAAACTCATCTATCAAAGAAAATCAATTGGACACCAACTTGCGACCATAGCTCAATACTTAAGATCATCAAGGCTTCCTATGATCAGGCCATGAGGAGGTGGAAGACAAGGTGTTCTCAAGAATACATCAAAGACACAACAACAGAAGTGGCTTGACATTTCCACATTATCAAGGAGTCCATGTTAGCAGTGTCATGTTATGATGTTTCATGAGTTGTCATATGCCACATCACCATTGTGTACCATGTATGTTATATTCAAAATGTATTGTAAAGTGGAAGTCCAAAGGACACACATGAATATGGAGAGTCATGTAAGTTGAAAAGTCATAGGAATCTTCACCTTGGCTCCTCCCATAAGGCATTAGAGAGATAAGCTAGTTCTTGAGGAGCAAGGATTGACTCCAATGTTCTACTACTGGAGCTAGTGATGTACATTGTAAACATGTGTCTTGGAAATTTTACTTAATAACATAAGCCTTCAAGGCCAACACGTTCTTCATGCATGGATTATGAATGTTTGTAAGACTATTCTTTGGATGTTTGTATTTCATGTTTGGTCTCAAATGCGCTAAGATAGTTGAACTACTTCGGTTATTTTAGCACTTATTGTATTGATAATGTGTTGTGATGTTTGTTGTTGTTGTCCCATCCTTGTGGGCTATTCTCCATGATATTAGACAGATATTTCTTCATTTTTTGGTTGTAACGACTGTCACATCCTCTATGGACTATTTTGTTGGATGTTAGACGAATCCTTATGGTTCATGTGTGTCTCTTCTTGGGTGGTACTACTACCTCTCACTTAGAGGCTCAATTTTCTCCCCTCTCCGCAGTAGAAGAACCTTGACATATTTACAACTAAACACTCACCAGGCACACCTTCTTGTTTTTTGAAGACACCATTGCATCCCTCTCTCCTGCTGACAGTTAGATTCAAGGCATATCTTTAATGATATATGGAAACCAGGCCGACCTTCTAGATGGGGTACATACACCAAACTATGTGAGGTATAATTGGATATTCACATCGGGGAGACCCCTTGGTTTTCAGATTTCTAACACCATCAATAGTGGCACTAGAAGGAGGGCCAGATGACAAGTTGAGGGCCAGATGACAAGTTGAGCCTGTTGAATCTGGTTTGAACCTCTTATCTAAAATGGCTCATACTCAAATCTTACACCCAAGATGTTTCTCTAATTTTTCCCTTTATCAATTATTAATGCCCAATGAGCCTCTATATCACTTCCCGTAGTTAAATTTTGATGGTGGGGATGGAACATCCATAACTGAGCACATTTCTAATTTTCTTAAATTTTGTCAATCTTACAAAATCAACAATGAAGGGTTTGCTTGTGTGATTTTCTTCCTCACCCTTAAAGGTCGTGTTAATCGATGTTGCCATACCTTTCCACTTGCTTCCATCAATTCCCTTAGTCCTTTCCTCAAGGAGCTTAATTAAGAATTTGAAACGTATAATTACCGAGATGCTTGTAAAAGAATCAATCTCTTAAGAATGAATCCTAATGAGTCAATTGAGGATTTTTTTTATTGATTCCTTTGCCTTTGTTGTGAAATTCTTTAAAAGGACATGAATCGGGACTTCTTGAAGCGATATTTTGAGTGCTTGGTCCTTATCTCTTTACATGGTGAACTTGAACCCCCTGATTTTCCTACTCCCCCAACTCTTTTGAATCATGAGACACCTGTAATTTCAGAGGAGGAATCTATTAACCCTTTTGTTCCTTGTCCCCCTCATTTTCCAACCTAATGCGGGTGCCTCCTTGCAGAGGTTGTAAATTTGGGAAATCTACAAATCAAATTCCTAATCCATCTTCTCATTTAGCTTCTTATTTACATGATTCAGATTCAATGGAGGAAATTCCAAAATGTCTCATGAAGCCTATGGTGAAGACTAACTCCTCCATTATGCAAGATGTTGTCATTAGTCACAGTTTTAGTCCAGAATTTGATCTAGATTTTTGTTATCCTCTATCATATACATGCCATGACTCTTTGTACCATGACATGCTCGATCAATCTGCTCCACCATCTATTTTTTCACACTCTCTTGATTTTCACGTTGTTGGTCCAAATTGTGATCAGGTATAGGGTAGTCACATTACGTAGGTATAGGAGCAGGAAGGTGGAGATGCTTCCAATCTATCCTCTCTTTTTCAGAATCCTCCATGTCAAATTAGTGTGCTTCCATTCTTGGATGATTTTCAATCTATTAATCTCGGTAGTCAATCAAATTTAATCAATTCTTTCAATCAATCTATAGCCTTGGGAAACAATCATTCCAAAAATGATTACTTTGTTGATGTATGTGATCATGATTTCCCAGATGCATCAACTGCCCTTTTGGTTTCTCATGAAAATTTTACTTTATATCCAGAATCTGATTCGTTCAAAGGAGATGTTCTTATCGAAACTTCCTCTTCATATCACCATCCCTTGTGCTCTACCATCTATGATGCATCTATTTGTGATTGAGATACTCTATTTCCTTCAAGTTTGTCATCTGAAAAGTTAACCTCTCAATTGGCACAAGTTGGTGAGATTATCCATGATGCAAACAAAAACAATCAAATCTTTGAGTGATTCTTCCCATCCCTCATCATCTTTTCTCTTGCATGAAGATAACTCTTCAAATCAACTTAGTCACAAAATTTCCCCAATTCATTCATCTTCGTATTTGCTATTAGAAGAATCTTTCGACTTGAGTAATCTGGTTGAAGTTGAAAATTCTGGTCAAATCAGAGATGGAGATGGTTTCCATATGGTGAGTAGTGACTTTATTGAAACCAGTGGTAGCAATTATCCTCAAACCATTCATGATATGGTTCAATCTTCAAGATGCGATTATACAAACCTATAAAGTGTTGGGAACTGCCATGGAGTCGAGGCACTTCAACTTACGTTGATGGTTATGTCAGGAGATCGCAACTCTGGTAAGCCCCCAAAACTAAGCGAGATATGTTTTTTCCTACAAAATATTTCTATTTTCATGGTTTCACTCCATGAAAATTTATTTTTGAAAAATGTTTAGTATCTCAGATATGATCTTTCAAATTTTCAAGATTTTACTTCTGACCAGATTCATGAATCTTTTTTATTTCATTCATCTTCATGAAAATCTCTCTCAGCAAACTCAGGTTTGGAATGTGTATCTCTCATAGAGTCATGGAATTTTGAAGTTGATTGTTCCAAACACCATATTTGGCTAAAGGAATCATGTCTATTAGTGTTATTTCATGATGAGCAGCTCCTGACTTTCCTTGTGAATATCATATCACAAATCTTGTTCTTCATTACACCTAAAATCCTCTTGAGTAATAATGAATGCACAAGTTATCACAGAAATCAACTTCTTCTTCATTCACCACCTCCTGACTGGTCTCATATATCTGTTGTGCTGGAATCCCTTTCAAAATTATTTTCATGATTACAATGCTTGCAAAGTTCATCACCAGTTACATGAAAACAGTTTGTCACATTTAGCTTACAAGGAACTTAGTTCAATTGTTCAGAGCATGTGTAGTACTATTCAAATTGATTTATCTTCGTTTACCATAAACTAGGAATTTGATGCTTTAATCAACTCATCTGATCATTATTATGTCTTTGATGACTGCCATTCATGTTATCATTTTAACACCATATAACCAATGAAATTTGTTTACATTCTTCGATCTTCATTGTTTAACATCTCACTATTCAGATTTTTGACGAGTAGTTGAGGAACTTCAATCTCTACTGATGGTTATGTTAGGTCCTCATTGTCTCAACATGATTGCTAAATATGATCAAATATATTTTCCCTCACAAGATTCTCATTATAATCCTGTGCCTCTAATTGAAAATCCATCTTTTCAAATATTTCAAGGTTTTGAAGAGGATCATCATGAATTTTATGATCCGATCACTGAATGGTTGGATAAATCTCACTCGTTAAGCTCCATTTTAGTAAATAGGTTCTAGCCTTTTCTTGTGCTTTCTAAGCAAGATGACAAGGACAAACGTGCATCCGTAAGAAGTCTTCAAGGTGTATCTGATTATGCTTTCTGTCAGAGAGGTAAGAGTGTGAATTTGATGAAAGTAGTGGTGGTGATGCATCTCTCTTCCCATAGGCAAGACATTCAATTTTTTGTGCAAATTATTCATGCTCTCATATTTTCTCTTTCACATATATATATATATATATATATATATATATATATTATATATATATATATATATATATATATATATATATATATATATTATATAGATATAGATATAGATATAGATATAGATATAGATATAGATATAGATATAGATATAGAATATAGATATAGATTATAGTATAAGATATAGATATAGATATGATATAGATATTATATATATATTATATATATATATATATATATATATATATATATATATATATATATATATATATATATATATTCTAATCGAATGCATCTTTGTGATTTCAGGTCAGGAATGATTACGGTGACTACTTGGAAATTTCATTATACGTGACCCTAACCTTCTAGTTGTTAGGTTAGGAGTAGGATTAGTTGCATCCTATTTTCCCTTGTCTTACACTCATCTTGTGTTGTTCTCTTCAAACTCTCTCATCTTTTCTTACTTTTCTCTTGCATTATTCATTGGTTTAGCTTCTTTGTTGTGTGTTCTCTTTCCTTTTGTTTTGTTTCTTTTGTTTTTCTTCTTTTTGTTTGTCTCCTTTTGTTTTCATCATGTGAATAAGTGTTGTGCCTGGACATGTTTTGAATTCTTAGTATGTGTGTGGCTGAAGTCTAAAGAGTCATGTAACACTTAAACATTTGGCTAACCTCCAATCTGTCTTCCTTGTGTTGGTTATATATTTTGGCCAATGAAGTTACGAAAGAAAATATGATCAGTCTGTAAAGAGAGTTTTGATCCAAATATTAACCCATGTATATTCCAAAAACCTTATGCCTACACTCGGTCTTTATGTTTTGGTGTCTTCAAGCTTATCCAATTAGTAGAAATGGAGAAGGGTAAAAGATATAAACAAGCAAACCTAAATCATTGGTCCCTATATGCTTCTTTAAAGGAATAAGCTATCATGCTCTCAATAAGTCAGGATCCCTCTTCCACCCAAAAATAAATAAGTGTCTATGCACAGTTCTCTTTAAAATAAATAAATAAAGGTGAAATAAGAGAAATGTTTTCTGCGCAGAGAGGTGAAGCAAGCAACTCCATTGGGGTATTGTCAAGGCTTGATAGAAGAAGATAAATGTCTGTGTTCCTACATGACTCTGTTGGGGTATTGTCCAGGCCTACTAGTAGCAGAGAAACACCTGAGATGAAAAATTATACTCTGGAAATATTAAGCTTGCGAGCTACACTACTTGTTGGGCATGGAATCCCCCCGCAACATGTTTTGGGGCTCAAACCCCAACTTTTGAGTAATATTATTGTAAATCCCCACGAGTTGTGGGTGCGAAATGTATGTTAGAGTCATAGGGTTGTCTGCCCTAATTTTTAATGTAATGTTGGCATAGCCATGGTCCGTGGACCAGGGGATTGTATAAATAGAGCGAGGCTCTGAGTTGTAAAGGGATGAAGATAGAATAGAATGGATAGAATAAGATAGTGAAGCATAGAAGAAGAGTCTAAGTGTGTCTTGGGTCATAGTAGTAGGGAGAGACTCTATAGATGAGTGCCCAGAGGCCTAGTAGAGTCCACAACTGAGTGCACGGGCCCCTGCAGCTAAGTGTGCAGGGTAGAGTTGAGTCTGTGACTGGAAAAGAGATTAATAATGAAAGGTTTTGTTACCAATTATGTGCATCTATCTTGAGTTATTACATGTTTGATATCATTTGCAATTATACTATTTATTTACTGTGCGCACTTGTATGAATTGTGAATATTGTTAAGTATAAATGAAAGCTTACAAATAAGCTAAGTTAATCAACTAATATCAGGCTACTAATAAGGACTTGGGTATTAACATTGTTTGGCCCTCAAGTAGGTTTGCACGAAGGTAGCATCTGATGTTGTGTCACTGGAATCCAACAAAGAAAGAAATTGAAGGGTGGTTGAACAAGAAGATTCATGAGTTCGTGACGCAAGAAAACAGGAATCCACGAGTATCAAAGGAACAGTGGTTGGAACGCTACTTATATACGGAACTCCATGAAATTTTCTTTGCATCCTTCCCCTCTGAGTTGTACGAGTGGATCGCGAAGCTAGCAGACAGTCAGGGAAGGTGTAGGCTCGACAAATCAATTGTGTGGACTCCAGAATTGGTGCACAGACTAGAAGCATCATAAGATAAGATCGCGCGTGTTGTGGACCATTGGCTCAATCAAATTATAGGAGGGTTTATCACCGAGTTCACGGTAGATATGACCGTTAGCTACAGCGAGGCAGAATGATGCTTCCTTAAAGGACCGTGAGGTAACTACATTAAATCATTAAACACTTGGATTAAAATGCTATTGTGTGAAAAGTGGGTTATGTGAATAGATTGATGTTTGGGACTACGTGAAGTAGAAGAATCTATAGAAACGAAGGTAGCACAGAGATAGAAAATAACCCATTAATTTCTCCACAACGGGAAAGTGAGGAAGAGATCATGAAAGCTTCTCTGAGAAGCGCAATCAGTCCGATAAGGCAGCAAATTCCACGCATACCACCCCCATCTACACCACCACTAGTTTCACCATCATCACCCCCATCTCCGCCAACACCACCTCCACCACCACCACCATTTAATATGGTGAGTGTGATAAAATTATCGGTATTCAGAGGAGTAGGGAACAAAGATCTGGACCAATTTTGGTTCATGTAAAGGTTGTATGGGAAGCACAAGGAGTTGTGGATGAAAATATAAAGAAGGAAACGATGGTAAGCGCATTGCAAGATCCCACACTAAAATGGTACATTAAGCATTCCAATGACCATCCAAACGCAAGGATTGCAGATATCCAGGCCACATTGAATAGGGAATTTAGCAGGCCAAAATTGGAGACACAATCGATTATCGGGTTTAAGGAAATTGTGATGCCTCCAGGCGAGAACCCATGGGATCTGGAACAGAGACTGAAGAGTATGATTCGCGAATCCAACATGACCCTGATGGATGGACAACACCGCGCATGGTTTGTAGCATCACTAACACCACATTTAAGGATGGCACTCTCACAACAGAAGTTATCCACCCAAACCAAAGCTTTGGAGATTTCAATGAGACTGCATGAGACCCCAATACAAGATCCTAACCTGAGAGTCCAACAAATCCATGCGCAATTGCAAAATTTGTGTCTGGAAATGCAGAGTTTGAAACAGGACAGGACAACTTGGCCAGAGACGCGCGAGGAGGTATGGTGCATAAAATGCAAAGGCTAGGTGCATGACAAGGACCACTATCTAGTCTTCACGAACTACTTGGCAAGAAGAGGGTCGATGCCATTAAGACTAGAGGTGTAAGCAAGACCGAGCACAATGCCTGCATTATGGTGCGTGATTTGTCAAATAGGAGGAAAACACACTAAAGATAATTGTCACCCATTGCAGAAGTATACGCAGACATCCTAGCAATTGTTCTGTAATTTTTGCAGGTCAGTAGGTCATGATGAGCACACCTGTAGAAGTTACAAGTTGATGATGGATCGGACTCCTACCTAGAGTACAGACCGAAACATGAGCCATCAATCCAAATGTAGGGATGGCACGCGCTGGATTTCAAGGGAGCAGGCGAGGTCAAGGTGGAATGGGACCAGGAAGGGGCCACGGACAGTTAATTAGTTACAATTGCGGAGGACCAGGAAATTACGCCTATGATTGTATAAATCCAACAAGAGCATCATGTTAATATTTTACTCATTTTAATCATGAGATAGAGGATTTCCCTACATTAATAGCAAGGTTGTGCGATAAAGGAGTACTCCAACCTCCCCCAACTTAGAACCTACAAATGATGAGGTCTGAGTTGCACGAAGAGGACCCAAATGTAAACATCATGCTTCGAAGTGGTATCATAACAGGAGATGACAAAGGTAAGAAGCCAGAAGAAATTATTTGGGTTTGCAAGGCTCCTACAAAGGAAACTAAATTTGATTTGGAGCGTGTGAAGAACACATTCATGGAAGCTAAGAAGAGCTTCACGGAGGCCTCCACTTCAGGTAGTAAGGATCACCTAGAACCGAGGATGGATCCTTCAATGCTCAATACCTTTCTGGAGACATGTATGAAGCTGCTATGCGACAACAAGGTTGTGAAAGGACTGCAAGAACTTATCACTAGGTGCATTGGGTCAGGAGAACCACGCATACTCCAGAAGCTCGGAAAGCACACATCGCGAACAAGAAGGGAAATGAGAATGACTACGCAAATTGGAGAATATGAAATGGATCAAGTGATTCTAGATTTAGGATTGGACGTGAATATACTGCCAAAACAGACATGGGAATGCATGGGCAGGCCCACGTTGCAATAGTCCCCTATTCAATTGTGAATGGCGAACCAACAGAAGATCCTACCGATGGGGAGATTGCAAGGAATAATGTTATACATCGAAGGTGTGAGTGCACTGGCAAACTTTGAAGTGATAGAGATTGTCGATGACAGTAATCTCTATCTCACACTACTAGGAATAGATTGGGCCACTGATATGAATGGAGTAATAAATCTAGAGAAGCGCAAAATGATTTTTGAGAAAAAGTCACTATGTGTAGTGGTACCTCTAGACCCTGTGGAAGGATCGCGCTACACAGAACCGGTGCGCGACGATGATAGTGATGACGATCTCGAATGTATATACAAGACAATCGCTCAAGAGTGGGATTGGGTGAATGCAACAGCAGATTGCAAAATTTTGTGGGAGCGCGAAAACTCCTGCACTTCGGATTCAGACAAAGAAATAGAATGATGGCAGAACTGGTCACACGAGGTAACCATGCTCAATTGAAACATGATGGTAAGATCACTACGTTGTGTGACAACAGAGGTGAGGGATCTACCTATGTACAATGGGTTGATAGTGGTGGATGTATTCCTCAACAAATTTGAAAGTGCAGTGCCAGAACAGTAGCAGTTCGATGCTCTGAAATGGGCACTGTGTGCTACACCCACAAGGTGGTGGGGTACGCACCAGCAGAGTTTCGGGAACTGGCACGAATGCAGAAAGATGATGCACTTATGATTTGGGAAGCCTCAGATGAGGATGGAAGCCCAAATGGATGAAACAACCTGCATGCCCACCTTTCCAGATGGGTACAGGTGTATGGTACACAACCCGCACGAACACACCTCGCTCTCACGATAGAAAATAAGAACAAAAAGAATAAGCAGGCAGGACAAGTGCATGAATGGTGAAGTATGATACAACCTAGTGCATCCAAAACCATAAATGGGGAAGCCTTTGACAAGGTGTGCGAAGTGCTGAACAAGGTCCACCATGTGAAACGCACTAACTGAGACCTGTGTTTACCACCAGTTGTATGGGCTTATAGGACTATGTGCAAAACTCTGACTGCGCAAGCATTTCCGAAGCTGAAGTATGAAGCAGGGGATGTAGTTCCTGTGGAGCATGCGAAGTTGAGTTTGTGCATGACAACACCTGTAGATATGACAGTCCGCACAAACCAGAATGTAGAAATCACACAGCTATGTGAAACAGAACATATAAGACTTGAGGAATAAATTCGACGGGGAAACTTTATACTTCGCGAACTTGAAAATATCGGGTACGGCTAACGGAGAAAAGTGCTTTAATGGACGTAGAGTTCAAGAAGCTGGAAACCAAAATAAAGGAAGCAATTCTTGTTGAAAAACTAAGAATGGCAAGGCAAGGTGCATACAATGATACTGACAAATTGGAAAACTATCGTCGTGAACTGGTTAGTCTATTGCCTTGGCTTGAACTGCATATCGCCAAACATAGTGACCAGGGTAGCGCATTGAAAATAGTAGAGTGCATGATGCTGATCACCACAATGGAAGATGAGGATTCTCCATGAACCATGCTAGAGGATGGGATGGAGCCCCACACGGGTGGTGTGACCACCTGACTAGCCATAGAAAGTATAGCCTTAGCACTCCAGGCAGTTGAAATGAAGTGTGGGACTATAAAATATTATGCTTGGGGGTTGCATGATATTGGAGATGCGCGCAGAATCAGAACGTCACAGCGTTCACGACCGCACATGGTGGGTTGCACTACCGCGCGATTTGGCTAGGAAGTGACCATTGTTGTCACTATTCACAATGGGATGTTCAATTTGAGGCCAAATGGAGTGGGCGGCGGGTATTTAAGACATGATTTATGGGCAAGATTTGGGAAAATCTGCCACCAAGAAAGCATTAATGGCCCAAAATTGGGGGCAACGGTCGAATTTGAATTCCAAAGGCGCTATAAAACTCAAAGGCCTGGCCAGCGAACAACACTTGGTCATTTGATAATTGAGCGCTTGAGTAAAGCACAGAGCATTGAGAACTGAGCGATAATCAAGCCCCTAAGTTTGTGAGAGATAGAATACAACCTAGAGATGATGACGCCCACTAAGGATGGGTTGGGAATTGAAGAAGTTAATTTCGGTGAGGCCGTGCAGACCCAAATGATGGAGGATGATCTAGAAGGCGCCGAGGTGGTGACAGAAATCCCCAAGTCACCACGAAAACTGAGGCCCAAGAAGGATAAACAGGTAATGGGTCCAGTACGCATGTCCCCGAGGAATCTGCGGCTGATCCACGTGGATTTTGGTGGCCACCTGCCAAGTCCACCTGGACCCCCACCATTGTCTTTCTCAGCATTTTCAGTTTCCTTAATTGTAGCACAACTTACTATTTTTAGTAGTTTTTCGGGTCCTGAACTTCCGGAGCCGTTTTGAGGCCCTAAACGACGTTTTTTGGGGAATCCGGGGGCAACAATGGACCAATGTTGCCCGTTCCAACAATGATAGTGCTCGAATAGATCTTTCTAATGAGCTATTGTACGCGTCAAATGGAGATCATATGCTAAAGTTAAGACCCCGGGAAGTTGATGTACCAACTTACCCCCAAACGGGGCCCACAGTTTGGTGTTTCATCTCCTAGGGTTAGGTTTTGGAATGTTAAGGGTTTTTCATTGTTTCTCAACAATAAATAGGCCTTCGAGCCTCATTGTAAGACAGTTCAGAGGATGTAGCCATCACATCTCTTCTCAGAGATAAGCTACCATCGCCCTAGCTAGTTTATTTCCATTTCTGATTGTAAGCATGTTTCAGTATTTTCCATTAATGAAATGAAGTATTATTTCCGCTGCATCTTTATGTTTATGGTTATCTCTGTAATTTGTTGCATTCCTGTTTAAATCTGGATCAGTCTGACTCTTCTCCAACTGCTCTAGTACTTCCTGATGAATCACCTATATCTGCTGAATAAACTTTTGTGCTTTGTCCCTTTCATCTTGTCCATTTCCATCCTCATCCTTCCCAAAGACCATGTCTAAGGGATCCCTTGGTAGGTAACAAAAACATGTCTCGAATGGTGACCTTTGTGTGGAAAAATGTGGTGCTCGATTGTATGCATGTTTCATATAAGGAAGGTGTTCATCGCACAACTTGGGATGTTTTCCACAATATCCTTGTAAAAAGTGTGCCACATTGCTATTGATGACCTTTCTCTACCCATCAGTCTATGGATGAAATTTCGTACCTATTTTCAGCGTAGTTTCCATCATTCTCCACAAGCTGGTCTAGAACTTTCTAAGAAAATAAGAGTCTCAATTTGACACAATAGATGTGGGAAACCCAAAATCGACCCAGACATGTTGAAAGAAAAGATAAGCAATTTGCTCAGGAGTGACATTATTTTTACAAGGCATTAAAATACAAATTTTAATAAAACGATCCACAACGACATACAAATAATCGTGACCTTTCCTAGACATAGGAAAACCACCTACAAAATCCACAGACACACTTTCCCATGGTCGACTCAGAATAGGGAGTGTTGTATAGAGCCAAAGTTTTGTATTAGAGTGATTTGAAACAGAACACAACACACAACCCTTTACAAAATGAGTCACAATTTTTTTCACATGAGGCCAAAAACAAAACCTATGTAAATGACATAATTTTTTTTCACCCCGAAATGTCTAGACACAAGATAGGTATGAGCCTCTCGGATTACATGTACCATTTCATCAATGGGTATGCACAGTTTGCCAAGGTGATATAATAGTTTCCCTTGCAAATAATAATTGTCCACCTACAATCCATGAGTCAGTTTTGCATAGCTCTCTTCAAAATCATTTTCATAAGCATATTGTTTAGCATAACCTTCTAACGATAAAGAAGCATTTTGAAAAACTACAAATGCAGAAATAGGAGGGCGAGAAAGCATATCTGTTACTTTTTTTCTGGCGCCCTTCTTGTATTTTATTACCATATGAAACTGTTGGGGGAATCCCATCCATCGGAAATGACGGGCTTGTTGAAGCTTGGTATGTGACTAAAGGTACTACAAGGTCTGATGATCCATATGGATGATGGTCTCCTTGCCAATCAGGATGTGTTTCCACTTCGTTACACTCTAAACCAAGGCATACAACTCTCGATCATACGTGGGATAATTCACAACAACCTGGAAGAAAGTATTTGAATGGTAACATACAGGCTTCCTTTGCTACATCAATACAGTACCCAAGTCATATCCACTGGCATATGTGTTATCACCAAAACATTGATCATCTAGCCTAATTTACTATATGGATTGAAGTACACCATGTAAAGCCAATTTTAACATAGTAAAATTGCTTACTTTATGAGAAATTACTTAATAAACCACCTTTGCTAAGTATTTTATAATTAAACCCATGAATATTAATTAAATAAATCACTATTTAACTAATTTTCTTCTAGGAATAATTGATTAAACCATTGTTCAATTATTATTCCTTGTCATATTTGACCCAAATATGAAAAATCAACAGATAAATTACTAATTATCTTATTTTTCTCTAGGAATAATTAATTAATCACTAATTAATTATTATTCCTTGTCAAATTTGATTAAATACATTAGGAATAATTAAATAAATCATTATTTTTTTATTATTCCTTAATCAATCCCAAAAGGCTATTGAAGACATGGTAAAGCTAGCATTGGTGTTGTGATGATCTTCTCTTTTAGCATTTCAAAGGATTTATGTTGTTTTCCTCCCCACTGAAAGGCATGCTTCACACTTCTGAATGCATGTAAGGGAGTTGTGATAAGAGAGAAGTTTGCAATGAACCTTCTCCAATACTATACCACACCCAAAAATCTTCGGACCTTTGTAACATTTGTGGGCTTAGGCCACTCTATAATCACATCTACTTTAGAGGGATCTATTTTCATTTGCCCGTTACTGATTATGTGACCTAAATAAACCAGATAGGTCTTCCTAAACTCACACTTTGACATATTTACATACAGTTTTTCATTTTTTAGAACATCAAGCACTTTCTTAACATGACATACATGTTCATCCCATGTCCTACTACACACAAGAATATCATCTAGATATACAAACAGATCATTCATTACCCTCATAAACATGGATAGAGCATAGCACAGTTCCAATGACATCACCATCCATTTGAACAACCCCTATTTTTTTTTGAATTCAGTCTTCCAAATGTCTTGTTCTACAACTCTAACCTGGTGATTTCCACTATGCAGATCTAGTTTTGTAAAATAGACAACATTTTTCAACTAATCTAATACTTGATCAATGCAATGGAGAGGGTATTGATTCTTCACTATAATGTTTTTTAGTGCCCTATAGTCTACGCACATTATCCATGTCTAGTCTTTCTTTGGCACCAACACGATCAGTGAGCCAAATGGAGAACTCGGTTTGATGACCCCTTGATTTAGGAACTCCTACAACTATTTCTTGATAGAAGCCATCCTATACATGCCAATATTCTGTAAGGAAGCATCCTGTTATAAATGGATCTCATGTTGGATTTCCCGTTTTGGAGGCAATCCTCTTAGTTCCTGAAATAATCCATCATAGTTAGAAACAATTTCAAACAATTCTTTCTTATGATCAGTATCACAACCTTTGAAAGTGTGAGTCGTGTCAGTGTTTTTTCCTCTCACTACCATGAGCATGCACCCTTTATTAGAATTAACTAGTCATTTAATATGTCCCACACTTACAAGGCTAGCACTAACTTTCGTATGATGAGCTCTAATTATATATTCTACCCCATCCTTCATGAGATGGTATTGATTTTCATGCAGAAAGAAAACTTCTTTTCTGTCATATAGCTACAAAATTTCCAAGATAATTCCACAGATATCCAAAGGCACAACATCTAACTATACCTCATCAACTAATTTGGAAGAAATAACAAATCTGTCCCTACACTGCTTGGTTACTTGTAAGTTTTCTTATCAATTACACAACCAAGTGGGTATGGACTCAGATGAGGCTTAGTTTCAAGGCCTAACTTTTTCACTAAGGACTCTAAGATTAAATTTTCTTGGGAACATGAATCAAATAGAGTTTCCACCTTTGTGTGTTTTATAATAACTCTAATATGGAATAATTCAATTATCTTTCAGTCATTACTTACAAGCTCATTCAAATAACTAGTGCTTGACATTGAATTAGAATTATTACTAATAGAAGGAGTAGCATTTGCACCAATCACTGTGATCAATGTCTCATCACCAAAATCTGATCCAAGGTCCTGCAGCGCTATTGCCAATGTCGTCTCCTTGCCCTTTCCATTGAATCCCTTTGGTCTCAGCTCTAGATGTAGCTTCTAATAGTGGTCCTCATCATGACGTCCCCTCTTGCAATGTGTGTAAGATGGTGTTTCTCCATCCTGTTTCTTGGCTGCAAGAGTCTTCTTAACCCCCCCCCTTGCCTTTCTTCTAGAATTTTCCATAATGATGGTTGAATTGTGCTTTCTTTGCTTGATCATCTCTGTCATTCATTCCTCGGCTTTCAATATGAATCACCTTTACATTGGCCACATTAATCATAATAGGCTCAAACAATAACAATGAGTGTCTTATATAACTATGTAGTGCACCAACATACTTACTTACACTCTCAGGCAAATCTAATGATATGCCTAAATTCAATGCTTGTTTCTGAAATTCTTCAGTGAAGCTTTACACATTTTGGCCTTTACCTTGCCTTAGATATTTCCATTCCATTAGTGCCTTTTGTTTATAACCCAAAGGGCAGAAATAAAACTAGACCAAGAGGAAAGAAGGTTACTTGAATTTTTGCTTCCCTTTTGCAACTTGCTCTCCCACCAAATGAGAGTAGTGTCACTCAACCAAAGAGATGCTAACTAGACCTTTGCCTCATCTTCTTCAATATATTGAATGAAGCAGTAAAATTCTATTTGTCTTATCCAATTATTAACTTATTCTGCACTACACTTTCCATTATACATGGGCAGGTCAAACTTTACATCTAGCTTGAAGAATGGTTTCTTAGATTTATGTGTGGAATCGCGAGTAGAGTGATGAGGACTATCACTTGAAGATGGAGAGGGAGGAGGATCTTCTCCACAACCTTCATGATTTTCCAATCTATTATCATCGGTATCTTCCTTCTCATGCCCAAGTGCCTTCTCATACTCTGAAAGTAGCTTGTCCACTTTCTCTGCCATATTGTAGAATACCTTGTGGAAATTATGTTCCTCTTCCCAATGAGCTTATTCATTTCCCATGTTTCTTCTTCATTGTGCTCATCCTACTTTGGGATCAAAGGACTTAAGCTTTCCTTCTCCTTTTCACAACTTGTTCCAAGTTAGCATAAACTCATGAAATTCACATCAACAAAGACCTACTCTGATACCAAACTTGATCTGGCAAGATATTTTTCTTATAGATTCAACAGAATTACATGAAACATAACTTATCAACCATGGAACTTAAAAAACACATAAATAAAATGTAGAAATAACACGATAAACAAGAAATCATGACACAGATTTTATTACGAAGTTTGTCCAATTTGGGCTACGTCTCCTGGCCTTGCTCAATAGTGGGGAGGTTTTCATTCATTAAGTGGCATAAAAAGAGATAAAAGTACAAGAAAAATTCAATTACAATCCTTATACCTCCAAGATGGAAGATGGACGAAGAGTCGAGAGCTTAACTTTAGAAACAGATAGTACCACCAAAATCCTGGTGAAAAATCATGCAAAAATGCCTATCTGAACACCCAATTCGGATAATCGAGATTTCTGCACCCTCTCGGAACCTCCCTGCTGCTCAAGGTGAGGTTCTGTGATCCGGATTTAAACAGGAACACAAAAAATTACAGAGACAACCATAAACACAAAGATGCAGTGGAAATAATACTTCATTTCATTAATGGAAGCTTATCTCTGAGAAGAGATGTGATGGCTACATGCCTCTGAACTATGTTACAATGAGGCTTGAAGGCCTATTTATTGTTGAGAAAAAATGAAAAACCCTTAACATTCCAAAACCTAACCCTAGGAGATGAAACGCCGAACTGTGGGACCCGTTTGGGGGGTAAGTTGGTACATCAACTTCCCGGGGTCGTAACTTTAACATATGATCTCCGTTTGACGCGTACAATAGCTCAATAGAAAGATCTATTCGAACACTATCATTGTTGGAACAGGCAACATTGATCCATTGCATGGACCCATGTTGCCCTTGGATTCCCCAAAAAACGTCGTTTAGGGCCTCAAAACGGCTCCAGAAGTTTAGGACCCGAAAAACTGCTAAAAATAGTAAGTTGTGCTACAATTAAGGAAACTCAAAATGCTGAGAAAGACAATGGTGGGGGTCCAGGTGGACTTGGTAGGTGGCCACCAATATCCACCTGGATCATTTCTTTTGATAATTCATTAGTTTGCTTTCATTTATGCTTTCTATAGCAGGTTAAACAGTGATCAACAAAGACCCAAAAGGCTATCAACAGTGCCTTGGCCTCTCTTCCTCCCCTTGGGACAATGGTCTGAGGCAAAGACCCTCTTGCTGCCCCAAAAACACAGATTTTCCTCATTCATAGGACTTCTAGTGTTTGCAGCTTTTGGTAGGACAATAGTCCAGTTCTTCTTTGTTTTAGATATTCTTCATCATGCTCACTTCTTTATTTGCAATATTCTTCTTTCATGCTTTCAATTCTTGTAGCATTTCTCAGCATTTCCTTTCGTAGATCATAGTTTAGACTATTTTGATGCAAAACTTTTTTTTTCTAGATGCATTCATTTCATTGCTTGCTTGATCTTAATGGTTGAATGTTAGTTCCTTTGCAGTGGATTTCTTCTAGTAGTAGGTCAACCTATCAGGCATCCCATCCTCCATCTGATCCATGCCCTACAGGTCTCCCAAGTCTCACCTCAATTCTGCCTTAGTTTCCTGCATTTTTCCTAGAACTTCTTCCTCTCTCCGTGAGCAAATCCAATCATATTTCTCTCTACTAGTGGTTCATGGTAGACCATAGGCACCCTAACACCTCATTCCAACCTTCATCCACCTTTTTCACCCACTCTCACACCCTCAAAACAATGAAAACGGCTCTTGGCCTCCTCCTGTAGGCCTCCTGTAGTTCCCTATTTTCCACCTATAGATTTCCTATGTCCTCCTATAAATTTTCCTGTAGGATTTCTTTTGAAGGATGAGCATGGGAAAAGCCTCCAGAAGGCCACTTGAGACCTCCTAGGACCCATACACACCATCCTAAATCCTCTCAAGTCCCAAAACCTCCCTTCAACGCCATCTATTCACTGCCACACTCGCACACAATAAATAACATGCATGCCAAATTCACATAAAAATACATAAAAATCCAAAAAGATGTTTTTTTCTTATTTACTTCCAGAAATAACATAGTTAGATGTTGTTTACTTGAGTAGGTAATGACATTCCCATGGTTTTCATAGTGCTTTATGCAAAAATAGAATTAGTTAATTTGGGTTTACTAGGTTTCCTTTATATTTTAGTATTTCTCCTTTCTCCAATTAGAATAGCATCTATAGAGTAATCTTTCTTTCCTTTCATCACATATAGAGCTTCTTATAGGATCCATAGAAGTTGGCTTGAGCTCCTAGTGATCTTGCGCCAGTTGATCAAGTGATAACTTGCAGTGAGAACTAGTACTTGTGCATACAGCATGACACTTCCAAGTTTGTTACAAGCTACTGGGTTGATAGGAGTAAAGTAGGTAGCCCAAGAGTTGTAGCATTATTGCTGCAATACGAGTTCTCACCACTTTTTGGCACCATTGCCGGGGAAGCGTCATAGTATTTTGTGATTACTGCTTTCTTCTATTTTCTATTGCAACATTCTACTAATAGTTTATTTAGCAAAAGTAGACTAGTCATTTCTCTTCTTTCAAGTTCTGCATTTCCTTGCTTTCGTCTTCAATTCTACAAATTTCATTTCAGAAAAAGTAGACTAGTAATTCCTTTTCCTTCAGTTCTATATTTCTTGATTTCCTCTTCAATTCTGCAAATTTCTATTCAGAAATTTCATTTTAGCTAGTTGCAATTTATTTTGTTCAATCAATTTCATTTTCTGCAGGTATTGTCAGTGTGGAGAAAAAGAAACAAAAACCAATGAAAAAATATTTCCTTTCATGCCTTGTAGGAATAGAGATAACTCAAGAAATTTTTTTCCCAACACCCCCATTGCTTCACACAGCCAACCTTCTTTCTTCTTCGGCAGCTACAGTGAAGAAGAACCCTTAGGTGAACAACAAGACATATTTGAAGAACCTATAGGGGAAGAAGAAGAAGAAAACATTCCTTTGGAGCCAAAGGCTGAAAACATAAATTTTAAGGGAAATGGAGAGAGAATAGAGGGTACCTTTCCCATTCGGGAGACCAATGGGGACATCAAAATGAAGACTATAAGACCTTCTGCCCTACCTCATTTCCATGGTCTGATTATAGAATATCTTGACACCTTTTTGTTTGAGTTTGCTATTATCTGTCAAACCTATGACTATGCAGACAAGAGAAAAAGTTGAAACTGTTCCCTTCTACTCTCAAGGATGCAACACTGCATTGGTTCATGGGATTACCTAGCAATAGCATCACAAATTGGGCTTAGATGCAACAAGCCTTTAACAACAAGTATCGAGACTATGTAGGTCAAAAGATACTAAAGAAGAAATTTTCCAAATGAACATAGGAAGTGATAAGTCCCTAGAAGACTATGAAGAGAGGTTCCAGCTCAGTTACAAAAGTGTTGGGTGTACTCTTGACCCCGAGTCTTTGAAGCTGGTCTTGCTCAGGGGAATTTGGGAAGATCTTTTAGACACCCTCCATCTACTGGTTGGGGGACACATCTACCAACTATCCTATGAGGACATAAAGATTGTTTTTAGAAACCATTCTAGAGCAGCCAAAAAGAAAGGTAGGGGAGTCAACCCATAGCTAGTAGCTCTTCCTCTAACTCATCCATTAAAGGAGAAATTGGAAACATGCTGGAAGACTTCAAGAGTGAGATGCTACAGACTCCTGCCATCCAAATGGATACCTTACATATCAAAAGGAAACAAGAGGAAGCAGAGAGGGCTTTGGCCATTTTTTGCCTTAGATGCACTAGGAGGCATTCTAGGAATGAATGTCCATTGAACTCTATAGAGGTTTGTTCAGTCTGTGAAGAAAATCATTCTACAGATAAGTTCTCTTCCTTACCCAGACTTAAATCTATATATCAAGGGGCTGAGGGAGTCACTGAACTGCTCTATTACATAAAGCAAAGGAGGCCGCATGGACCTAGACCATACCAGGAGGGGATGCAAGGGACATCTTAGGCATACTGCAACCCAACCAAGTCACTTCCATACCTTCTTGGGGCCCTCCTACTCATCCTTCCTGGTCCACGCCTCCTCCTTGGTCCTTCACATCTCAATATCATGCCCAACCAACGACCCATTCATTTCAATCCTATGCTCAGCCACAACCTTAGTGAAATGCATCTCATCAGGGGTGGAGGCCCCAATACAACTCTCTTCCTGCTCTTTTGCCTCCACCACCTGCCCAACCACAACCGTTACCTCCTGCTCCACCAAAGCAACCTTAAATTCCTGCCCAACCAAATCCAATCCCGAAAAATAGACAGACTCAGCAAGTGTATAATGGGGAACCATCATGCCCAACTTATGTTGTGGAGATTCAGGAAATTAACTTGCGATCTGGGAAAGTTCTCCCAGATATCCAACCTCCACCTAGGGAGGTTGAGGAAGATAAAGAGGAAAGTGAACCTAAAGCAATTCCACCCTTTCCTGAGAGTCTATCTGTGACAATCCAGCCTACCCCAAAAGAAATTGAGCTCTTGGGAGAATTGAAACATTTATGTGTGAAGATACCACTTCTTCAAGCCATAAAATATGTGCCTATCTACAATAGGTTGATCAAGGAGAAGTGCTTTAGGAATCCAGGAAGGTGCAAGATAGATTCCCCAACCATTAATGTCATAGGACAACTGTCCGACCTGATGTTGGGGCAGGTAATCTGTCCAAAATATCTGATCCCTGGAAGCCCAGTAGTTCATGTCCACATCAATGGCACAATGATACCACATACCTTGATTGATCTAGGAGCTACCATTAATGTGATGAAAAAGGACACAATGCTCAAACTCAACCTCCAGGGCTCCTTGAGGAAGACCATGACTGTGCTATAGCTAGCAAACTTCTCCATCGTGACCCTTGAGGGGATTGTGGAAGATGTGATGGTCTCCATTGATTCTTGGGAGTACCTTGTTGATTTCTTAGTTCTCCAGCCAAAGGCAAAGCTTAATGAGCATCCTCTCATTTTAGGAAGACCCTGGTTGGCTACCGTTGATGCCTACATCAGCTGCTGAGCTGGGAACATGACCATAAAGAATGGGCACATGTCCAAGAAGTTAATCTTATATCCTCCTACCCAACCCTTGCTAGAACATGATCAACCTCTCTGGCTGGAGGAGGAAGATGAGGATGAAGTCTATTCTGCACTACTTTGTGCATTAGAAATTGACATGGGGGAAAACAACAAGATGAGGATGATATGATTGAAAATTTGATTCAGAATCCACCGCCCAGTGTATCACCATTAGAGGACATAGTAAGAAAAACCCAAAACAACCCCTCAACTGATCTCTGTGCAACTGAATCCACTTCTCTCCATGTTAAGAATATAGAGTTTGGTTGAGAAAGAACCTTGAAAATCTATCCATCCCTATCCACTTTCCCAGAGAAGGAACTGTGCAAACTGCTAAGAAAACATCTAGATTCCTTTGCTTGGAGTTATAAGGAGATGAAGGGAGTGCACCCTTCAATATGTACTCATAATATATACATCAAGAAAGATTGCAAACCAGCCAGACAACCTCAAAGGAGGATGAATCCAACACTTAAAGATATTTTTAAGGAAGAACTGCAGAAAATGCTTAATGCAGGATTCATCTATCCCATCTCTGACAGTGAATAGGTGTCTCCTTTGGTGCTAGTGCAAAAGAAAAATGGTAAGTGGAGAATCTGTTTCGACTATCGGGAATTGAACAAAGCCATTAAAAAGGACCATTTTCCTTTACCTTTCATAGATCAAGTGTTAGATGGTCTGGCAAGGAAAAAGCTTTTCTCCTTCCTAGATGGGTTTACCAGGAACAATCAGATTCAAATCAGCGCAAAAGACCAATATAAGACCACTTTCACTTGTCCTTGGGGTACTTTTGCATACTAGGTCCTTCCTTTTTGTTTGTGCAATGCTCCAGCCACTTTCCAAAGAGCAGTATTGAGTATATTTTCTGAATTAGTTCATGATGCAGTAGAGATATACATGTATGACTTTACTCCTTATGGTTCTGACTTTCAGGAAGCTTTATCTAACCTAGGAAAAGTTCTAGACAAGTGTATCGAGATGAAACTATTCCTCAGTCCAAAAAAATGTGAATTTTTGATGACTGAAGGGACAATGTTAGGTCATGCAATATCTCAGCAGGGACTGTAGGTGGACCCCAACAAAATTACCATCATCCAAAGGGTCCCACCTCCTCAAAAGGTGAGAGATGTTAGAAGTTTCCTAGGCCTAGCTGGGTATTATAGGAGATTCATTAAAGATTTCAGCATGCTAGCCTCTCCTTTGTTTGTCCTCTTAGGCAAAGATGTTGAGTCCATACGATCAGAAAATTGTCAAGAAGCCCTAAATACCTTGAAGAGCAAGTTAGTGATTGCCCCAATTCTTAGAGGCCCAAAGTGGGCCATACCTTTCCAAATTCACATAGATGCCTCGAACAAAGCAATAGAAGTAGCATTAGGTCAAATTGATGAAAAGTTACCTTATGCCATATACTTTATAAGCAAAAACTTGTCAAAGGCAGAGTTAAACTATACAGTGATCGAGAAGCAACTCCTAGCTCTCATGCACTCCTTAAACAAATTCAGACATTATATCATAGGATATCAAACCTTTGTGCACACTGATCATGCTACAATCAGATATTTAATGAAAAAAACAGATGTAAATGCTCGCATTATTAGATGGTTTCTTTTACTACAACAATTTGATTTGACCATTATTGATAAGCTTGGTAAAGAAAATGTTGTTGTTGAATTTTTTTCTAGAGTAAATTTACCTACAGGTGAAGAAGGAATGGTGGATGACCAAATTCCAGATGAACATCTATTTGCTATCTCAGTACTCTCTTCATGGTTTGTTGATATATCAAACTACTTGGTTTCAGCACAGTTGCCACCACACCTGTCCTCAAAAGAGAAGAGCAATATAGTAAGGAAAAGCGCACCTTCAACTGGATTGGGGGCAATCTCTTCAAACTTGGCCCAGATTAGATCTTGAGAAGATGTGTCAGGGAGGAGTAAGTCTTTGACATCCTCTTGACTTGTCATGATGGGCCTTATGGAGGTCATTTTGTAGCAAAAAGAACTGCCTTCAAGATATTACAAGCATGCTACTACTGGCCCACTCTTCATCAGGATGTAAGGAAATATACCAGCCAGTGTGATCAGTGTTAGAGGATGGGGAAACCTACTCCAAAGGATGAGATGCCCATGCAACCTCAAGTGACCTTTGAGCCATTTGAGAAGTGGGGCATGGACTTTGTGGGGCCTATCAGCCCACCTTCAAAGAAGAAACAATACATCATTGTGTGCATCGAATACCTGACAAAGTGGGCAGAGACAAAAGCAATCAAAGCAGTGACAGAGGAAAAAGTAGCTGAGTTTTTGAAAGAAAACATATTTTACAAGTTCGAGTATCCAAGAGAGTTGGTCACAGATCAAGGCAGTCAGTTCACTTCCAATTTGATTGAAGGCCTACTCACACATCATAGAATCAAGCACAGGACTTCCACCCCTGACCATCCAGAAGCCAATGGGCAGGTGGAGGTCACTAACAGATCATTGGAAGGGATCCTAACCAAGGTAGTGAGTAGCAGCATAAAAGACTGGGCGAACAAATTAGTTGAGGCCACTTGGGCCTACAACACAACATGGAAGACCACCACAGGGTTCACACCCTATGAAATGGTCTATGGGAAGAAGGCTTTGCTGTCAGTAGAATTTGAATTCAATACTCTAAGGATGGTAGCTCAGCTGGACCTAGACCTCAACCATGCACATAAAGAAAGATTACTTCAGCTCAATGGATTGGATGAACACAGATTGCAAGCCCTTCTCCACACAAAGGTAGTTCAGCTTCAGAGAAAGATATGGCATGACAAAAATATCAAGGAGAAGAAATTCCAAGAGGGAGATTGGGCACTACTCTATGATTCAAAATACAAAGATTTCAAAGGCACGTTGAGGACAAGATGGCTGGGACCCTACATTGTGGAGAAATGCAATGATAATGGTTCAGTTTTGATCAGAACAATTGATGATGTAGCTACCCCATGCTTGTCAATGAACATCAGTTGAAAGTCTGCAAGAAATCACTCTCAAAGCAAGACTTCATTGAAATTTTGAATAAGACAGTGATGGTAATGGAGCATGTCTTAGCCTCCACTTCACCCACTCTCTGAATACAAAGAAAAAGAGAAATAAAAAATAAGGACTCCAAGACTCAAATGAAAACCCCCATGAGGCACTTGAGTCCCATCATTGGGTTGAAAACCTCTTTTGAGGTGGCCCAGTGATGTCAAAAAAAGAGGAAAAAAGAATAAGATCCCGCAATTAGGGTGAAACCCTCCCTGAGGCACCCTAGTTATTTTCAAAAAAAGGGGGGGGGGGGAAAGAAAAGTGAATTTTCATTTGCATTATAGGTTTGCAGGAGGACTAAGGGAAGCAGAAGAAGGTTCCAAGGGAACCCTGACATCCACACCAACACCTATCCTACCTTCTCCACACGTTTCTCCATCATTTTTGGCATTTCTAAAAAATTGTTGTCTCCATCTCCACATTTGGTTTCCCAAAAGAGTATAAACAAAATGACAGGAGGGTTTATGAGAAAGGATCCCACTAAATCCATTAGGCTCCATGCACATCCACAAGTGGTGGACATCTTCACAAGGGAAAATTGGATGAATTTCTTTGAGAAATTCCAAGGGTTTGATGAGGAAATTGCCCAAGAGTTTTCTCTCTCCTTGGTACCCCACACATGAAATCATGCCACTATCACCTTTAGAGGTCTTTCCATGGAGATAACCCTTGAATTTATCAGTAGGGTCACTACCCTTCCTCTCAGGCTGCCTTGGAGTAAAGATGAGAAACCAATTGGCCAGGCTGCCAAGATTTTTTTTTTCCAAAACAATGAAACCCCTGTAGAGGATAAAAATGGCATTAGAAGGGCTAGCATACCATATCCTTTGGATGAGGTTAGCTATCAAATAATAAAATACATTTCTTGTGAGGGGAGGTATAACAATGTCTATGGTTATCACTTTAGAATCCTCCATGAATTAAGGTATGGCATGGACACTCCAGCACCTCAGAAGATCATTCTCCCCTACTTCCTCCTGCAGTCCCTCATTGACTCCAGCACCAAGGTGCAAGCAGGAAATTCAGAGCAACTAGCTCACCATGGCTTAATCAAAATCCTAGTAGAGGAAGCCCTCTATACCTTTACACTCCCTATAGCATGGGAAGTTTTCTGAAACATGACAACTGAGGATGACATAAAGGCCTTAACCTATGATGTCAGTCCTACTAGCAGTGAGGAGGAAGAACAACAAAGGGGAGAAGGTGAAGCCACTGGTGACATAGAAGAACAAGGAAGGAAGGAGGAGGGAACTGAAATAGAGGAGGAGAACGCTGAAGAAACAAAGCAGGAAGAAACAGAGCAAAAAGAGACAGAAAAAGAGACAAAGGGAGGAGAAAAAGAGGCAGAAAAGGAAGAACAAGGAGAAGGGTCCCTTGAGACTCTGGAGAGGGAGGTAGCAGCTTCCCTCGCTACCTTTAGTACACTGATCAAGCCAAAGCAAAAGAGGGAAAGACTGGCCTCCATGTATTTTAGGGCTAGGAAAAGCACAAGAATCAAAATAGGAAAACCTCAGCCCTCTTCAAAAATGCCAATTACAATTAGAGATTCACCCTCTGCCAAGGGGAAAGAATCCCCTTCCAAGACACCTATCACATATGAAAGGGGGACTCCTAGATCTTCAACATGGAAGGAAAATGTAGTACTACAAGACCCAAAAACAGTCCTATAGGAGGCTTAGACAGTTCTACAGGAGACACTGTCAAAACTACAAGAGACCAAAAAGCTTGAGAAAAGGATAGAAGGACATCCACAGGTAAAGGAGGAAGTAACAAAGCTACAAGAACCTGATCCCTAGCCTAGTCTTGCCTCCTATTACAATCTACTTGAGGGAGGAAGGATAATCCCACAAAAATTTGCAATTTCACTATTCTTTGAATTAGAGAAAGAAAGAATAAGAACACATAGGTGGATGCAAATAGCCAAATCCAAAGGAGTTGAGGATGTTGGCTATATGGAAAAGAAACTTAGAGAAATAGGCTAAGAGTTGAGTGCTCTCAGAGACAGGGAAGCAATTATAAGAATCCACCTTGAAACTGAAAATGAATTATTAAGGAGGCAGCTACAAGAGAAAGAGACTCAGCTAGCATGCATGGCCAGCTTATCCATGGAGGCATTGCAATGTATAACACCATCAAAATCCTATGGCCTCTATCTCAAGGACCAATGGTTACAATTCCAGATAAAATTTTGTTGGATTTTTTCTTATGTAAACTCTGCTCCAACTTCGAGCTTATTTTTGTGATAGTTTCATGTAATCTTGCTATTGTTTTGATAATGAAGATGGAATTATTTTTGAGCTAGCATTGAGTTACTTCAGAGGGTTGAAGCTCTTGGGTTAGCGCCCAATCCAAGTAGCCAAGCTCCTCTTTACTTGTATTTGTATGTTTTATTTCAGTTTGTAGATTAGGTTGTTGTTAGTTGTATTTCTTTTATGGTTAAGAATAGGTTGTTTTTGATGATTCAGTAGTTTGCTTCCATTTGTGCTTTCTATAGCAGGTTAAATAGTGATAAAAAAAACTCAAAAGGCTAGCAACAATGCCTTGACCTCTCTTCCTCCCTTTGGGACCATGGTTTGAGGCAAAGACCCTCTCGCTGCCCCAAAAACACAGGTTTTCCTCATTCATAGGACTTCTACTGTTTGCAGCTTTTGGTAGGATAATAGTCCAGTTCTGCTTGTTTCAGATATTATTCATCATGCTCACTTCTTAATTTTCAATAGTCTTCTTTCATGCTTTCCTTTCTTGCAGCATTTCTCAGCATTTCCTTTCATAGACCATAGTTTAGACTATTTTGATGCAAAACTCTGTTTTTCTAGATGCATTCATTTCATTGCTTGCTTGATCTTAATGGTTGACTTTTAGTTCCTTTGCAACAAATTTCTTCTAGCAGTAGGTCAGCCTATTAGGCATCCTAACCTCCATCTGATCCATGCCATATAGGTCTCCCAAGTCTCACCTCAATTTTGCCTTAGTTTCTTGCATTTTTCCTAGAACTTCTTCCCCTCTCCTTGAGAAAATTCAATCATCTTTCTCTCTCCTGGTGGTTCATGGTAGACCATAGGCACCCTAACACCTCATTCCAACCTTCATCCAATTTTTTCACCCACTCTCACACCCTAAAAACAATGAAAACGGCTCTCGGCCTCCTCCTGGAGGCCTCCTGTAGTTCCCTGTTTTCCTCTTGTAGATTTCCTGTGTCCTCCTGTAGATTTTCCTATAGGCTTTCTTTTGAAGGCTGAGTGTGGGAATAGCCTCTAGAAGGCCACATGAGACCTCCTAGGACCCATCCACACCATCCTACATCCTCTCAAGTCCCAAAACCGCCCTTCAACACCACCTATTTGCTGCCACACTAGCACACAATAAATCACATGCATGTCAATTTCACATAAAAATACATAAAAATCTAAAAATATATTTTTTGCTTATTTACTTCCAGAAATAGCATAGTTAGATGTTGTGTACTTCCTTGAGTAGGTAATGACATTCCTTTCATGGTTTTCATAGTGCTTTCTACAAAATTAGAATTAGTTGGTTAATTAGGGTTTAATAGGTTTTCTTTACATTTCAGTCTTTCTCCTTTTTGCAATTAGAATAGCATCTGTAGAGTAATCTTTCTTTCCTTTCATCACATATTGAGCTTCTTTTTGGATCCATAGAAGTTGGCTTGAGCTCCTAGTGATTGTAGGTTTTAACCCTGTACAGAAATTACCTACATATGAATTCTAAACCATAGAAAAATAAACAATGCAAGAGCATAACACATAAAACACATATACATAGAGATTTTCCCACTGGATCCCAAAACCGGGACTACTAGCTTGATTTTTCATTATGTTCCTTTCAATGTTACAATACATATTTATACATTTCGAAGCATCCAATATCATGGACCGAAAGCCATCGCGTCCAAAAAACATGTGCGAAAATCATGCATGAAACCATAGGTGGGTCTGCCCGACCTAACATAAGGTCCAAAAACGAAAATTTTTCGTGGCGTTGCCTCGGACCCCATAAAGTGGGGTTACGAGTGCCCTTCAAATCCCCTGTTAACTACGTGGAAAGAATATAATACAACCCAACATTCTCCCACTTGTTGTTTGCTTTCCACAGGGGGCCACAAGAGAGCTTAGTCATTTTCCCAGCCCTGAAATTCCCATTGTCTCTCTACACCAAGAGAACTTCTCTGAGCTCACAAATTTTGTCAATGCATCTGCAATATTCTTCAAAGTGTCCACCTTTACTAGCAACACCTTTTTGTCTTCTATCATATCCCTCACAAAGTGATACTGAACATCAATGTGCTTTGTCTTTGAATGATATGCAGGGTTCTTTGCCAAGAAAATTGCACTTTGGTTGTCACAATCTATCCTTATAGTTTCCTGTACTAACCCCATACTTGAACACAATCTCTACAACCAAACTGTGTCCTTACTTGTATGAGTGGCTGCCATGCATTCTGCCTTTGTAGTTGATAGTACCACTACAGATTGTTTCTTACTCATCCAACTGATTGCACCTCCAAATAGGTTAAACACATACCCACTTGTAGATCTTATCTGATCCAGATCTCCAGCCCAGTCTGCATCAACAAAGCCATGAATATCCAACACTTTGTCTGATCTTGGTCTTCCTTGGTAGCACGGACCATAATCACTAGTGCCACACAAATACCTGAAAACCCACTTCACTACTGTCCAATGCTCCTTTCCTGGTTTTGATATAAACTTGCTCAATACTCCCATTGCATGTGCAATGTCTGGTCTAGTATAGACCATTGCATACATCAAGCTACTGACTGCACTTGCATATGGAACACGGGACATATCCTCTTCCTCTTCTCGTGTCTTGGGACATTGTTCAGCAGATAACCTCACACCTACAAGAATAGGAACCTTCACCGGTTTACTATCCTACATATTAAACCTCTGCAGTATTGTCTCGACATACTTCCTCAAGATTAACCAGAGCTTCCTCTTTGCCTGATCTCTTTTAATTTCCATGCCCAAAATATAGTTTGCAGCACCAAGATCTTTCATGTCGAATTTGGAGGACAATTGGGTCTTCAAATTCTGGATAATTTCTTTGTAATTTCCAACCAGCAACATATCATCCACATACAAGACCAGATAAATAACACGGTCACCAATTAATTTAAAATACACACAATGATCTGCTTTGCTTCTGGTGAAGCCAAGTCCCGGTATAAATGTATCAAATTTCTGATACCACATCCTTGGTGATTGTTTTAACCCATACAAAGACTTCTTTAACTTGCATACCAGTTCTTTCTTACCCTTCGCTGCAAAGCCTTCAGGTTGCTTCATGTAGATTTTCTCTTCCAGATCCCCGTGAAAAAATGATGTCTTCACATACATTTATTCTACCTCAAAATCAAAAGCAACAACAACAGATAAAAGTAATCTAATAGAAGTTACCTTGGCAACAGGAGAAAAAATATCACCAAAATCAATTCCCGGCACCTAGGAATAACCTTTTGCTACCAACTGATCTTTGTATTTTTCCACTTTTCCTTCTGCATTTGTCATCTTTTTGAACACCCATTTGCTACCAATGGGTTTTTTTCCAGCTGGAAACTCCACTAGATCCCAAGCCTCATTTTTGTGCAAAGATTCCATTTCATCAACCATGGCCTCTTTCCAGAGTTTTCCATCCTTCGGATCTACTACTTCCTTCACAATTCTAGGATCATCATCAGTAATAGATAAAGAAAAATTTGAACAGAAAGCAGATGGACTATACTTTTCAGGATGCCTTCACTCTTGAACTGATCTTCTCACAACCAGAGTTTGTGGCTGTTCATCTTTTGATTCCTCCTCTGCTATAGAGTCTGATTCTTCCTCCTTTAGATCAAATTCTATCTTCTCAGATTCCTTTCGTTGGACTTCATGTTTAATAACATCTTTCACCTCTTTGAACACCACATCTCGGCTATACACAACCTTCCATGTGACTGGGTTCCAAAGCTTATAACCCTTTAAACCATCCTTATACCCAATAAAGATGCACTTTCAGATTTACTATCCAACTTGGTTCATTTCTCATTTGAAACATGTACATATGCATCACATCCAAATACCCTCAAATGTGAAAGAGAGGGTTTCTTACCAGTCCATACCTCTTGTGGAGTCTTATCCTCCAATGGTGATGAAGGTGACCTGTTGACCCCAAGTAACATGCAGTATCAACCGCCTCTACCCAGAATTCCTGTTCTAACCCAGCACCACTGAGCATGCTTCTTGCCCTTTCCATCAACGTCTTGTTCATTCTTTCTGCGACTCCATTTTGCTGAGGTGTATATGGAGTAGTATTCTGCCGTGCTATACCACACTTCTTATAGAATTCTTCAAATTACTTGCTGCAAAACCATCCACCATTATCTGTCCTCAACACCTTTATCTTCTTCTCTGTCTGATTTTCCACCAGAGCCTTAAATTCTTTAAACCTGTCAAAGGCTTTAGATTTCTTCTTAAGGAAATATATCCATGTATTCCTTGAGAAGTCATCTATAAATGATACATAGTACACAGACTTACACAGTGATGGAACCTTCACAAGTCCAAACACATCACTGTGCACAAGCTCTAATATCTATTTCACCCTCTTACCACCAGAGGGGAAACTCACCCGATTCTGCTTCCCATATACACAAATTTCACAGAAATCAAAATCCAGAGAGCTATTACTCATACCTTCTACCATACCTTTACCATGAAGTATTCAAAGGCCCTTCTCTCCAATATGTCCAAGCCTTTGA